>JBBPLL010000114.1:0-63505 GCA_038089755.1 Leccinellum rugosiceps | reverse complement strand
CACCCATTGCCTTGCGAATCCTCCAGATAAAATAAACGAACACAGATTTGCCTGTTCCCATCTGCACTTCATCCATGATCACCCGATACCACTCGCACATCACCAAGGGACTCCTTGGGTGCTTCAGTTGCTTATACTCAGTGCCTTGTCTGCGAGGACGTTCACGAGGGGCATGGACAACAAATGTGTCCGCCCGAAGCACATCGTATGTCGTGATGCAGACGTCAAACTGGTTAATGTAGCCGGGCCAGTCGATGACTAGATCCGGATCATCGGGGCTTTGGTCGTGCGCAATTATGATGTTGTCTTGCACTGCACCGGCATCTGCCATAGGATTCTGTCTGGATTGGGACTTCTGTTTGGCTGCCGCAGAGCGACGCTTCATTCTCTCGGCTTCCACCTCGGCCTCCGTTATTGGTACCCTCAGCTTAGCCCAACCTTCGTATACAAATACTTTCAGACCAGGAGCATGAACAGAGAGTTCGTCTGCCCACTGGCCTGCTAATGCAGGTGGGGTGACAACAAGGGTCGTCTGATAACACGTGTTGAGAAACCTCACGTGATGCGTACAGGAAGACTCGAACAATTACCTTGATCTCCTTGACCTGCAGCTCCGCCTTTGGATCCCATCTCTGACTAGTGGGATTCCTTTCGGGAGCTGGGTTGAGCAGCATTAACGAGATGCATTCCATCGTTTTTCCGAGGCCTAATCAAACAATCAAAGCCATGTAAGTCACGCAACATGATATATAAAACAGGAGCAGACCAGGTTCTTCGGCAAGTACGCCTCCAAGTGCTGTATAAGGCCCGGGGAGGGTAGGACTAAGGGCACTTGTAAGGCGATTGAAAAACAAAATTTGACCCCCCAATGTTATCTCTTCCCAAAATAATGGCAAGTGCCTGCTCTGTAGACTTGAAGAGGGCGTCCATTCATCAAAGGGCACAACTGTCCCTGTTGGTGTGATCCGTTTACCCTCACGCTCCAGCATCCAAGCGATAGTCCGCCTCTGAAAGGGCATCAAAGTCGAGAGGAGACCATCAGGCTGCAGCGACTCGTAGGACACATCCTGCGCAAGAGGGGGTGCTGAACGCAAGTTTTTAAGAAAGTAGGGAATGGTGACGTCTGCTGCATCCTCCACAGCTTCACTATACACAGGGCGCGTGAGAGGCGTCTTAGAAAGGTGGCAGACGAGTCGGCGTTGGAGGCCCTCCAACTCGTTTGTCTTGCTCTGAGAGGACACGTTATGGAATGGATGATACACCTCAGGTATCGCAAGCGAAAGCGTGAAGTGTGTACGCAACTCGAATGGAAGATCACAGCCGGAATCATATGCGCCTTTCGGAAGGACGTGGAGGTGAAAGCTTGCCTCCAGCTTCGTGCGATGGTGAGACTGGAGGACGGCGCAAGCCGTAATAAAGTCGTGGTGCACACCTAATGGCTGTATACCCTGCTCCGCGAGGTCGTCTTCGGAAAGACCATCCGGCCACGGAATGTGCGGAAGTAAAAACAGCCACCTCTTGCTCCGTTCGACTGCTTCTGAGAGAAATCCTCGACGAACCGCAGAGACGGCCAACAGATGACCATCGTAGCGCGTCATAAAAAATCTTCCCAAATCAATATCCTGAGGGAGAGATGTCTTGCTCTGGCGAGCTTCAAGAAGAGAACAGAGCATTGATTCTTCCTCGAGCCAGCCCCATTCCTCTGCAGCTTTGTCGTCGGCGTAGTGTTCCGAACTATGGTCGACCACCCTTTTGTATCGCAGGTGCAACGCAAACTGATATGCTCGAAGGAAGGTGGTGTGCTCTGTTTGGTACACTTCGGCAATTTCATCAGAGGGTGATTCCCAGTACGAAGGGTAAATTTGTCTATCCTCCACGACCTCGTCTTGGTCTGTCTCCATATTGTAGTCCTGTTCGTCATTCGAGCTGCCCTGAGCATCGCCATCAAGCCTAATGCGTTTTGAAGAGCCGAGGGTTGACTCTAAGCATTTGCGTTTGCCAAGTATATGACCGCCTGTCGATGTTTCGTGATCCACCGAAACGTCTTCGGTGCCCTCGGTGATACTATTTCCCTGGGAAAGCGAAGCAATAAGGGGGCGCAGGTTGAGCGCAGGGCGGAATGTCAAGGTGTGGTAGCGTTTGTGGGGCCAATAGAAGGAAGCCTTGCGGCGCAGGGACTCGACGTGGTGAATGGTGTGAATGTCGTTCCCCTGAGAGTCCATGTATGTATGCGAATGAAAGACAGAGACAAGAAGTCGGGCGCGTCGTAGTAGCGTCCCGCGCAGTGATCACGTGGATGCCAAATACCCGCCTTAACTGGACCTCGAATCTCACAAATGCTCAAATGATTTGATTCGGTATATTGATACAGGCTACAATATGCGGGTATCGTGAAACAGGACTTGGGAATGATGGTCTAAACTAGATGCTGGAGTAAATGTCCGGGGAAAACGCATCGTATGCTGGGTGGGACTGTGATGAATGACTAATGAGAGGGCGGTCCGTAGTCCGTGGTCGTGGAATCTTTGCCAGGTCATCAACGCCGTGGAACCCGTTTGACAGGGAAAGTAGGGAGGAAGTAGCGTAGAATACGCTAGATCTTCAGCTCCCGAAATCCACGCACGTCCAACCTTCCCGTTCCATTGCGCTGCCACTCCTCTTGTATGCTACTTTCATCATCCAGAATGCCGCCCCCCACCTCCCCTATCTTAGCCTGCCCCTGGTCGCTTGCCGTTACGCTGACGTTCCTCTTGAACCGACCGCCGGGAATAACAATCCTCCCTGCGCTTCCGCGTTTCGTGATAAGGGCCGGCCGTGATTTGGGAAGTCCAAGGGCTTTGCGTTGGCGCCGTGTCAGAGGCTTTTCCGCAGGCGTGGGCTCAGGTGCAGGTTCTGGAGGAGGCGTCCCAGGAAGAGGAGACGAGGCCACTGAAGAAGAGCGCAGAGAACTACAGGACCTTGGAGTGGAAAGTTCGGGGGTTGATTCTTCTTCCTCGGGGTCGTCTACCTCGATGGCATTGAGATCTGGTCGCAGTTGCGTTACCGCGGCGACAGGAAGTTTGCGGGCACTGCGCGTTCTCTTTGCTACGGAATCCGATACAGAAGAAGAGCCCGACGATTCGTCGAACGTGCGCTTAGGAGATCGGTGGACCCGCAAGGGTAGTGAAGATTCTACATTTGCCGGATGTGGACTGACAGGTGTGGGTGGTAATACATCAACATCGATTTGGGGTACTGATGGAGCAGAGGATAGGGGGGATGGCGAGCGTGACATAGGAAGAGGTATTTGTGTGGGGGTAGGAACCATAGGTTCTTCGACCTTCACCTTTGTGCTCGAAAATTGACCATTTTTGGAGCGTTTAAGGGTGACCTTGGTCTCCAGTTTCGATTTAGCCCGCGACGAATGTGGTGGCTTTTTCCTCGTGGGGGATGAAACAACTGCCTCCGAATCCGCTCGTAATTCACAAACGTCTGGAAGGCCCGTATGCGGACCTCTTAAATTGCGGATAGATGAAAAATGTTCCCAATCATGGTACCTGTGAGTACATCCGCCAAATGTCAGCAACTTTTAAGGTTCGACATTCAATGTAATGTCGCTGAACTTACGCCACATACACCGTATCACTTGTTTCCTTATGTTGCAATGGCTCTTCACGTTGTTGCTGTTTCCGAACACGATGTCTCTCTCGTACATCCATTGGTCGATCGTTGGATTGCGTTACGGGAGAAGCGGATCGATCGGCGATAATCTCTCCCCCCGCATCCCATTCGATGACGTATACAAGTCCAGGTTGTATGACCTTCACATTCCGCCGGGAAAAGTGAGAGAATGCCGAGAGTTCAAGGTGACCACCGTAAGTGCCTACAGCATATCATCGTAATGCAACGGAAGCGGGTAAAACCGGGGTGAGACCCTGCGAACAAAGTAAATGACTGCACAGCGCACCTTGTTCCCTCATGCACCGCAGATGGGCGGTCAACCCACGCTCATCTTCGCAAAATGGTTCGTAACGTTGCGCATGGGTCTCAATCCAGTCGCAAATGTCCTTGCGTAGTTGAAGATGATGCGAAGGAGAACCATATAGTTGATCGCTCAGCGCACGAAAAAGACAATTTCCGTCCCCTAGCGTGTGCGCTGCGTAAAGTCCCAACGAACGCAGCTGCTCTGTCAGCAGCTGGGTGTTCTGCTCGGGATCGGCGAGGGGCTAATGTGGATTAAATAAAAATGACAGAGATGATCGGAATAGAGGAGTGAGCTGGCTTGCCCATCCTGATGAGCAGAACGTGGGGACTGACCCTGCCCTTCGACCTCGTCGTGCGTGTCCTCACTGCTTGATCAGGTTGTGTCAATGATCTGCCCAACACAACAGATGTTTGCAGCATTATGCAATGCAAAACGCACATTGTAACGGTGCTTTGCCATGCTTCTGATGCTTTCTCGAAGAAACCATTATAAAGTAACAAACTTTCCAGTGTTTTGCACTTCTGCGAGGGGAATCGCGTTGGTTGTTAATAAACCCTGGCTCCCACGTTCTGGGGTCCTCTCTCATGGGACCCCGGAAGGCCGATGGCACTCCGCATTTTTGCAAGCTTTGCTTCGCTTGTTGCCTCGTTCCCTCCACCCGTCCACGGCGTGGTCAGATATCACGAAAAGTATCTCCAAATGCAGCAGGGACGCCAGAAAAAACAAAGCCAAAGTGCAAGAACGGAATTATGAACCATCAATATTTGTTGATACAAATTCACGGAATCTCCTCGGCTCCTGATTACAGGGCTATTGTTTACTAAGTGGCTGTCAATGTCATCCAAGAGTCACTCGCGAGCCAACACCCTGCGAGGCGGGAGGCGACGGGAATGACTTTGTCTCCTCACTGCGGTCTGACACGAAGCTGCCATATCTAAGACCTCTGCGCTTCAGCACCAGATTTCGCACAGCGGTCTGGGAAGACGCTCACATTTTGCCCAAACGATCCAGCTCTGCCTGAGAAACAGAGGGTCGCGTAGTCTTGAGTGACTGTAAAAGGTCAGCTTGGGCGATTTCGTACTGGTGCCGCTTTGTCAACTAGCCGTCCCTGTGGATAGGAAATGCGTACAAAACCTTTTTAGGCGTAGTGGTCAGTTTTTTCCCTGTGTTGACGTTCGCTTTGGGACTCATGATTTGCTGCAGCTGTGAACGGTACTATCAGCCCGCCCTGCCAAACAACATGTTGAACACGGATACCCTTTTTTGCATCTCAGATTCCTCGGCTCTCGAGAGAACCTTGTCTTTGTCAGTAGCACCAAGTGTTACATATTGAATACGTTTCTCCTCATCTTGCCCTGACCGCCTGGCTGGCGATGCGTCGATGGTCGCGTGTATGACTTGGAGATGGGCATTGTATACGAGGGCCTGAAGGTCAGCCCCTGAGTACCCCACAGTCAATCGGGCAATCTCCCCCAAATCGACTGATGATCCCAAAGTAACTTTGCGGCTAACAGCTTGCAAAATCTGCTCGGATGAGATCAACTCTGACGTATAAAGAAGTCTCTTACATCGTTTCGATCTTCCTCGCTGGGCATGTCACATAAAACAGACTTGTCAAGACGACCAGGACGAAGTAGTGCAGCGTCGATGAGATCAGGTCGACTGGCTCAAGACGTTAAATAGTGTCAAGGTCAATGCGGGGATATCAACCTTGTGGCTGCTAGAACATATACTCCAGTCAGGCCCTCAGCACCATCCATCTCAGTCAGCAGCTGATTTACTACACGATCAGTTACGCCTGTACTGTCATGCCCTCTAAAAACACGAGCATAAGCAAAATGTGGCATACATGAGAAACTGATGGACCTTTTGGGAGCGATGGAATCAAATTCATCAAAAAACAGGACACATGGTTTTGCGGAGGAAGCTCGATCGAAGATATCTCTGACCTGGATCGTGGAAACCAGATTCAGAGAGACTGAAGAATCTGCTTCATTCCGTACGTACGGATTTTTCGCTTGCACCTATGTACTTGTTCAAAAGCTCTGGGCCCTTGATACTTATAAAATTCAGTCCGCATTCCTTGGCTACAGCAGAAGCAAGAAGCGTCTTGCCACACCCAGGGTAGCCATAAAGCAACAGCCTGTTTTGACGTAAACGATAGCATGCAAACTTGTTTTTCCGGCTCACCCTGAACGCAAGCGCAAGGGTGACTGCTTGAACAGCGGGGCATACTTGGTTGGCCATTCCAGCGTTTCTCGTAAAATGCGCTTGGGTGTTTCCAGCCCTGAGATAAATGTGAGCTATAATAGAATCGGAGAAGGAAAGTAATCCGATTTCACCTCCAATGTCACCCCACTCTACATTGGATTTCTGAAGTGGGACATCACGCAAAGATTGGGGAACGAAATCTTCTTGGGCGCTCAAGAAATCGGCGGCGGATAAATAAATCTAATGTATACGTTGGATCCAGCATGGAAAGTCATGCAAATCACAGTGCTCACTTCAGTTGCACCCGCTCCATGCTTCACATACGCTCGGCTGGCACTATGTTGTATTGCACGGGTAACAAGATCTTGGAGATCAACGGGCGAATAACCTTCCGCGTGCGTTGATATCATTGCATAGTTGGGAGGATCGTCTGGATCTATGACAACAACTGGAGAGTTCGCACGTAGCCGTTTCACCACGTTTGCCAAAATCTGATAGAGGAAATTAACTCGGTGACATGGAACGAAACGGCTGCTGACCTCCTTGCGCGAATCCTTGTTTGGAGACTGGATGTGGTATACTTCCTGAAAGATGTGCAATTTGTTAACGAGGGAATGCAGACTCGTTTCTGATTCAGCGATGCCGATCATGACTACCCCACAGAAGTTTGAAGGCATCATACGTTCTCCAGAAGAGTATCGAGCAACGAAAAGCTCTGTGATATGGCGCCAGCGAAACGAATCAGTGTGCTAGTAATCCACATTTCAGCATGGAAGAGGTTTCGGATGTAGAAACCGCTCGCCTCGACCTCCGCCTTCAAGACCTTGTCGAGGTTGTCGAATATAAGCACGGTAGGGCGATGCCACGCTGCGATCTCGTACAAATACCGGAAGATAGCCTTCAAGGTCGCTACAGGCTTATCAGCGTATAAGTTGAAATTGATGTAATGAGTGTCTTCGTCCAATCAGCGGCAGTATACAAGAAAAAAAAAATCAAGACATACAAGTATATGTACGGGTATCTTCTTCGAGCCGCTTCGCGATTGCTCGGGCTACCGCAGTCTTCCCTACACCTCTTCTCCCCGTCAAGAGAATTGCGGATACTACAGCATTGGATTGAGCAATACAAAAAACTCTGATCAACGGCCCACGCACTTCCATGGACAAACATGCCAATCGAGTGGAGAGCGAGACTAGCAATGAGTTGTTTAGTACCTTCATCAAGGATATCTTGCACGCCGGAGAGTACGGTTTCGGTGGAATTTGGTTCGCTGCATTCGGTTCTCGCAGTCAACGGATGCTTCACCCCACATTATAATCTGATACACTCACCACGATTCCGTCTTATCTGGGTTATAAGCTGGGGCGCCAGTGAAGAGATCCGAAAACATCTTTCGCTCTCCCGTCGGAGTAACACTTCGTTGCAAGTGTCAATACGAGCTTTTGAAACGATACCGCTGAAGGAGAATCTCACTTACTGAATCCAATGCCAATTCCCGATCCCTTTCAGCCCGTACGGAAAATATACATGGCTTTCCAGAACCTTGTCAGACCATCCAATCCATAGGAATCTTTCTGTGGATGCATCTGACGTCTTTTCAGCGTCCACGGGATCGGCTTTCCCTCCTGGATGAAGAACCTGAGTAGCAGGTTCTTGCTTGTCTTTACTCTCACTTGAATCGCGGGATGGTTCAAGCGGGTTTTGCGGAGGCTCTAGGAATCGATACGAGAACTTCATGAAAACATCCTTAAAATCTTCCTTCATCGGGTACCGAGTCTTCGCGAGGTTAGCGAAGAAGTAGGGATGTATATAAGCTAGCGTCTCCGATCTGTTATAGCAAGCTGATGGGGGCGCAAATCGATCGATTAAGCGGTTGGGCAGAACTCGCAGTACGGTCGCCGGTAACGATGGCTTAGAAATTTTCTCGGCCAGATCATCTAGGGCGGTGCTGGATGAGATGGCCCCCACAGCTTTTGAGGGAGCATGCTTCTTCGGTGCGATGCTGACCTCACTATCAGTTGTCAGAAGAGCCGTGTTTCCCTTGTTCGACGGGGTCAAAGAAACTGAAAGGATTGGCCAAAAGATCACAGGCATTAAGATAACAAGGCATACCGACAAGGAGACGGACCCTCGTGCGTCCCAATACCCATAGGTCAATTTCTTGACCCACCTTTGCGACCCGAACCTGGGACAACAAAGTGGACTCCACATGAGAGGCATGGATTTCCTGGATAAAAAATGCTAAGCATGTCGATCTGATTAACCAAGCTAACCCACGATTATTTCCCAATCGTCTGCTGTGAGGGGTTCTGTCCCCACCGAGGAGGCAAAGGGAAGATCATACAACAGACCAACCTCGACCTACAAGAGATGGGATGAGATATCCTGTCCTCGAGCGATACCAAACGTACGATATCTGCCTCTGAGAACCCAAGCCCCTGCGCAAACTGAGGATCGATCTCAATTGTTTCAAACGCACTTTCTCGCGCATCCGGATTGAAATGGGCAAGGGAAGAGGAAGATGCCATTCCAGTCCATCCTACATAGGCCTCGACGTTGGGTGCTTGAGAATCCCGTTTCAGGTGTACGGCAAGCGTTTGTGGCCGCTGTCGGATGCCAGATAGACGATTATTTGAGGAACTGGTACGATGCACGCACGCACTATGGATCGTTCGAGAAGTGGCCCATAGATCGAGATGGGTAAATTCACGAGGGAGGATTTCAGCGACACGAAATGTACGCGTGCTCTTCGTGGCATTGAAAGTGATAAATCAGTACCAAAAGACTTGCAAAGACTCGGTGAGAACGATCACGTGATGACGTGACATTGGCAAGCCTTGCAGGGCGAGTCGTGCTTCTGCTGCGGCATCCCATTGGCTCCGCTTGGCCAGGAATAGCCTCAGCCGGGTATCCGCCAGCCGATCTCATTATAAATCACTATCTAGGAACACCTTCTATCATGGTTGTCATTGACGAAAAGTGCATGATTCCTCCTCCTCCTTACGCTGTAGCTGGTTCGGTTGCCCCGCCGCCATTTCCTGGCGGTCGGTCCCGCCCCAGCCTGGCCACGCTCCCACCGCATCTGCTCCTCAAGATCATATACACGACTTTTCCCCAGGTCCCTGGAATAGACGGGAGTCGGCTCGAGCGCCAACGCAAGACACTGTATTGGTTGGCGCACAGACTTCGTTTGGTGAACAAGTCATTCTACTTCGGTAAGTACCAAGGCCATTGTCAATTCCACGGATGATTAGCGCCTGACATATCTGTTAGCTTGCATGCATGTGCTGCGCTCTGCTTATTTACCTGCCTATTCATCCCTGATCAAGGCTCCATACACGTCCGACCCTTTCCCTTTCTCCTCTTCGTCCTCATTCCCCACAGGACCTGCAGAGATAACTCAGCGCGAGACGCAGGTTCTCGATCTCTTCATCGCACTCAAAGTGCATGAGGACGTGATGATGGACGACACCGAACTACACCTCGAACGTGAAGAGTCATTCAAGGACCTCTTTGATCTCATGCAGCCGCGCAGCCGTCTCGAAGACCTTGTGCGCCATTATGGTCTTCGCGAGGGGGTGGTGCACACAAACCCACCTGGCACCGCTTTCCCTTCGTCCACGAGCCTCGTGTCCCAGCTCCGCAGCAGCCCCGGTCCGAGCAGTCCCGCAAGCCGCCGCGCGGGCACCAACGCACTTGCTCCCATCCCATTTTCTATGCTTTCCGTATCGTTTTCCCCTAGGAAGGTGGGCCTTGTATTGACAAGTAAGAGTGGAAAACGGACGATCGTGGAAGCCACGAGGACAAGGGATGAGAAGTTGGAGGTCACCGCTAAGAAACTCGTCAGACAGCTCAAGCTCTGGCTGAACGAGGCTTGAAAGCTTGAAACTCCTACATACAGTTATCGCGGCCTTTTTTGCGTTGTACTATGTTCGGTTCGGAACAAGTTACCTTAGACTGGAGATTCTACTCGTACAATCCTTTCACTAATATCATTGTACTGTTTGAATCAAAATCCTGGTCATATTGGAACGTATGGTTTCAGGTTCAGAACATCACCATCTCTCTACATTCGCCACAAAATTGAAAGCGTTGAAATATATCGATTGACTGGTGTACCATTCTATCCTGATAACTGTCTCTTTGTGCATTACTTCAGTACAACACAGATCCCCGTATCCCAAACTCCTCGACCTGTGTACAGGCACAGCGTCCAGTGCGGGCGTCTCGCACGGAAATGATAGAGCGTAGTGAACACGATGTCAACGAGCGTATGCAAGTCACTGGCAGGTTCCCCTAGCACCTTACCACCAATTGTACCAAGTCTTCCGAGTCGCATCTACACGACCCTCGTGGGTTCTTAGCGGTTTTTGGCAAGACAAAGAACGCGCCTTCATATGTCCAGAGGTACGGGGATCCATACCCACCGATCATTTTCCCTCAAAGTAGAATATTTACATTTATAGGATGGAGAGCGCCTTTTAGATGATCTATTCAATATCATTGCATTCATCCTCTTCGTCCCCATCTCAGTGGGTTTAGTCGAGTTGAGTGTTGTTCGCTTACATTTATCTGGTTCGATATCGTGTCCCATCCCAATTCTGGCCCCTCGGCTTAAGATGTGAAAGGACGCCAGAGGCTGAACCGGACCTCCCCTCAGTATTTTCCGGATCCCTTGGAGGGGCAAGCGCCAAAAGTTGGTTGGCTCGAGTTCCGCAGTCCCATCGCTCCACAATATTGATCCTCCTTTCGGCAGATCCTTTGTCTCGAATGCTCGGACTCCCGGGTGAAATGATGAGTCGGATGCGACGACGTGGCCCGGTGCTGCATTTGTGCATAGAAACATCAATGGAAAGTGTGTTTCGTTTGGCTGACCTGTCGGCATGTCATGGAGCTTCAATTCGAGCACCCTCCTGGACAGCCAACACGACGAGCGCATTCTCAGTGCTTGCATATGCTCTCGGTCCTACATGCATCGTGGGCCGTGCACGCAGTCGTCGTCGTCGTCGTCCACGAACCGCGATGAAAGAAGCACGTCATTCCCCCGGGGACGGTGGTCAAGCCATGCACCACCACACCCTATGGGACACCTAGAAGAAGGGCTATTCCACAACAATATATCCAGAAGTGACGATTAAAAGAGGCGCGCACTTACGAGAGTCCTAGCCATGCCCTCGTTGATCAACTCCGTGGGGTCTGCTTTCCAGAGGACACTGAACTTGGGGCGCGGGAGATCGCCGCAGAGGAGAACCTGAAGATGTGGGTGGAAAATCTGGCATGGATGGAGTCATTCGCGAGGAGGTAAGCCAAGAGGAGTCTATGTAGGTGCACAGTTCGGGTGTACGACGTCTCGATGGGATTCCCAATGGCTGAGGGTGGTGTAATATTTCATGCAGTACTACTATGTACGAACTCGCAATTTTTTGTTTGAGTAGGGATGATAAGTTGCTAACTACAAAACGATTCAAGAATTTCTCAAGACTCCGCATAAATTTATGTAAAGAACTCAACCAAGCGCAACCCAGTCGCACGCACTCATCGATTGACTGACGTACCACGGCATCCTGACGACCGTCTCTTTGTGCAACTTGTTGATTGTGCATCTTTCGCTGCATAGCGCGAATCTCCCCATCCCCGACTCCCGACCAGTGTAAAGGCAGACCGTTGGCGGCCTTCTTGCCTTGAAATAATAGACGGTAGCCGACATTGTGTCGATCAGCGTATACAGGTCATCGGTCTCTCTTCCTCTGAGCTCTTCCAGTTGCGCAGGGTCTCCACATCTAAACTGACCCCCCTGTGTTCTCGACAGGGTAGTGCCAGAGGGACTGTAGAATGTTCGTGGTAAGGCGAAGATGGCACCTCCATACAGGTAAGTAGAAGCTTCCTCGGCAGAGATCAACCCCTTTACACCAATCAGCCATGGCTCCGCTTGCACTATGCGTCCAGAGTTCCCATATGCTACTGATAAAGGAGCGAGAATCATTATTAGGATAACCGCCGTGATAAGCAGGGCCCATGTCCAAAGAGCGTGTTTTTTAGACAAGGAAACCACCAGAGCGATCCCGGCGGCGTGGAGTATCCAGAAAGTGTAGGGCACGTAATTAGCGATCATACGCCTGATCGAGCGCCGCGTGGCAAAAGCGACAGGGGGAAATTTTTTCCACTGAATGGTGGCTGCTCGACAACCTCCAAGAACAAGGGCATTGGTTTCCGTCATTCCAACTACCTGTATTTCTGGTTCAATGTCCCATAGATTCGCTCCCCATGCGTCTTCCTCTGCATTCCACGAAGCAAAGTCGTCCGGGATATCAGAAGGCAAAAGGGAAACTATCCGCTCCACAATGCGGTCGTTGTCGTTTGCCATCGAAAGTCTGACAAATGCTTGTAACTCTGTTTCCAGAGGATGGGGATGGATACGGTGCTCGAAAAACCCCATAAGTGCGTACACCCTGTCTGCTCTGAAGCGCGGCCCGGGGTCTTCCGGATTCTCTTCCAGTTTCTGCAGCTTACCGCTCGTACGTCGCCACAGGGCAGACTTGAGCAACGAGAACCTTTCCAACCTTTCCAAAGGATCCCGCAATCCATAGGCATTGACGATAGCTGACTCCTGGGCAAAGTGGGCATAGGCGTGGTTCGCAAACTGATGGAGAGTGATGGGTGTCACCTCTCCGTCTCTGAACTGAAAGCGCAATTCACGGCTTAAGAGAGCTTCGGGGAAAGTCCAAAGACGTTCTCCATATCTCAGCCATGCATTCTCCTCGGTGAAGCCAGCAGCAGGGGGGTGGAACATGATGAGCGTGAACTGGGCACCACGGTAGACATCCGCCATACGGTACAGATCCTGGTTGACCTCTTCGTCCGAATTCGTATTGTCAATCAATTGCAAGTCCGTCCAATAAGCAGTTTCGTGGAGCGATGCCACCGTGGCTTCAACCTTCTTGATGAAATCTTCCCTTACACGAGCAAGGTCCATCTCGCTGAGACCTTGGGGGAAGTTGACTTCGTATGGGTGGGATATGGCAATGTATCTCTGTTGCTTGATGATATTTTCGTCAGAGCAGATATTCCAGGACTTCGACTCAGGATGGTAGATGATGAGTCGACGGGGGTATGTGGCATGTGTGACCTCGTGAACGGGCTCCTCTCCTAACTGAGCTTTTCGCAGAGAATATTCGCGCGGGGAACGAGCAACCCAGAGTTGTCCATGAAAACTCGACAGATAAGGGGGATAGAATCCTGTATAGCTTGGCTCATCAAATACCCAGAAGAGCGTGAGCGCGAACCAAGTCCAAAGCGAGAGCCAAGGGAAAACATCTTCTGGTCTATATGGGATGTTGAGAACCAGCCGAATGGCCAGTCTGGCTGTGTCGGTGGGGACTTTTACCCTGACTTCATCCCATTCGATCCTGTTCCACCTGGGATGGACTGCTTGAACCACGAGCGGTCTGCACCTCCCAGACTCTGGGTCGACGTATCGCTGCTCAGGCCCATGATACGTGGGCTGAAGTTGACTATCGTAGCAATGATGCGGTCCACTTCCAAGCGACCTCAACTTAAATACAAACTCGCGGAGGCTTCGCATCGCACGGTGGCCTAGATCTATAAAACATTGAACAAGACGTCCTCACAGGATCGATGCGGACTAACCGGTACACGTTAGAATGGGAGATCAGGTAAACGCAGAGACTTCTTCCGCCCATACTTATAGCCTGAGTAGCATGGGATATTTCTAACATCGCCACGAGGAAACACGAAAACGGTCAGTGTTGCTGCCAAGAACAATGGTAGATAACCAGTAGGTTTACGGTCATCTCGTCTTTTCAAACTCGTGCTTCAGACCGATCTATCTGCCCCCCGCCCTTTCTTCTTCGAAGCCGTCCCCAGATCTTTCTAAGCGGCTATACAGTTACGAACCGCTCATAACGCATAAATTATGAACCAACCAATGTGCAGCTGGAGTTCTTTGAATCCAACATGAGACTGGTGACCAGTCCATCCAAAAGAGGCAATGCTGAGGCGAAACAAGTGGTCGCCGGTCGACAGCATCATGATGGCGTCGTTTGTATGTACAACCTTGCGATACCGGCATGTTCGTTGCCTAGCACTTTATCGCCACGAACTTTGCCAACGGGCGAATGAACTTTATGACACAGGCAAACGCGACTCATCTACAAGATCAATCTTCAGGGAGGGATGATGGTGGCGAAGCGTGCCTGGGATGAAAAATGACGCGGATGCAGCCACTGCCGCAATCGAGAAGCTTGCGCGCGCATCTACCACTATCAAAGAGCTTCATGCACGAAACCGAATCTTTGGAACAACTCCAACGCTTGGCGAGTTCCTTGAACCAAACGAGGAAGCCAGAAGTCAAGACGGGATGGAGGATGTCTTGGAAGGTGGAGATAAAGCAACCACGGCTGAGGTTGCTCGAGAGATGACTGAAATGAATGGCGGGGCAGTCAAAGACGACACTGATGATGATGATGAGTCCGACATGCCTGGGGTTGATATTTCTCGGGGCGAGGCAGGTAATCTGTGCGAGAGAATGATCATGGAGGTATGATTACACCATGGAGATGCAGGCTCAAACACTGCTATTGGCCTCGTAGAGTTCCGCCGACGTAGCTACGTGGCTATGCAGCGCGACTGTCAGCATCATCTCGTACAACTTGATCGCCTCGCCCAGTTCTATCTCCGGCTTGTCCGATTCGTCCTCCCCTTCATCGACATCTACAACCCGGGCCCAGATTGATTTGCTTGGCATATCTGCCTTGGGTACCGTGCGGGTTTTATATGGTGAATGAGCAGTTCGAGGTTTCCGTTTTCGTTCCGGGCCGACTGAGGTTCGTGTGGGAGGCATGAGGAAAAAGAAGCAGTGAAGTTATGGAAGGCGGTGCGTGATGACTTTGACGGGTACACAACGGTAGATTAATGGGTTTGGAAGATGTTTCATGATGCGGGTTTGCTTATAAGCAGGCAACATTTCCTCACTACGATGCTCCACTGATAATCATCGACTCCCTTATCCACTTCGCAAGATGTCCTCCCTTGATGTGCTTGATGTGATATCTACGGTAAAAATCGCGATATATGTCCCCATCGTCACGGTGTTCTTCGCTCTCCATATATATTCAAGATATGGTGTGGGGGACTCGAGGGGGTGGCTGCTGCTTCTCATTTTCTCACTAAGTTCAGAATTCTGGTATAATTCTATGGTTTTATTTGCTTACGCGCCAATCTCTAGCCCGGATTATTGGTGGTGCACTGTTGTTTGCAGCATCACAGCACTACTACTACTATGGAGGATACGCCCTCGATGCGTCAGGCTTAACGCTTTTGCTGCTCAGCACCCTTGGGCTGATAGAAATGTGAGTACTGCTTGTAACTATCGCTCCCTGGTCAGTGAATTGACCTTTGTTAGAATTAAAGGACCAAGTGGAGAGTGGAAACGCTGGCTTACTTTTGTTTTCAGGATTTTGCACATTGTTGGCATCGTAGTCCTGTTTCTCATTATCATCGGCATGTTGGTTGCGAGGGAGGACTCACGCCGTGTCACGATGGAACATACCGGCACATTGTTCGTTGCTGTAATGTTCATCGTCCTTGTCGCCATCACTATCCTGCAATGGGCAAGTCGACACCGACCCAAGAAATACTCCAGACACTGGCAGGTAGGCAGCCGACTTTCGCGACTACTTCAGGGTCCTTAGTTACCTCATTGCACAGTTGCTTGTCGTTGTTTCAGTTGCTTTACCGTTCCTTGCAGTCCGCACGCTGTATAGTGTGTTATCAACTTTCTCATACACCTCTTGTGTCTGTTTTGACCCCGACAACCCCGGGCCCTTGGCCGGATTCAACATGTTTGCCATACCACTGGGATGGCCAATTTACGTATCCATGGAGGTCATTATGGAATATGCAGTAGCGGTCATCTACACATTGGCTAGCATCATGTTGGTACGTTTTGTCGACGAAGATTACTTAATTCCCTCTGTACCGCTAGCAGTATCAAATTAATCCAGGGCCTGGCCCAGCCTGTTTGAAGATCTGTATTATCACACTGGAAAAGCGGCGAGTTTCTCTGGAGATGCTGTGTTATGGCCAAGGCAAAGTCTTGTCTGAGCGCCTATATTCAACCCCACTCAGGCTGTACCTGGGAAACGAGGCTCTCGACAAAGGAGTCTATGAACGACTGTATGGAATTGGAATCGGCCGGTCGTCCAGGACCGAGAATATGGTGGATTCTTCCATACTCATTGTGCGCTGTTCGGAGTCGGAGTCAGGAGCCTTAGTCTAACCAGACTGAGAAAAGTCGGTCGGAACTTCAGAGGTAGAACTTGGTGTATCTGGCTGGTGGTAGAAGGCATTGACCGTCTGAGACGGAACATGCTGTACCAGCGACTCGGAGAGACATGACAAAGTCAATAACCCACAACTGCTAATGCCAGCCAACAGAGCAACCGACCTCTGAAATGGAACCACTTCCAGCATGATTGCCGCAGCCTGCGGCGTGACTGTGCTCCTTAGGCCAGCTGGCCGGACGGCGTCTTTTGCTACCATCTGGCGAGTGCCATCCTATAATTCGTGAGGACAAGTCGCCTCGTCTCACATTGGCACATTGCAGTACTAAGCAGACTTGCTGACCTACGATGATCAACCAGACTTAGGATACATACAATTGCACGTTCAACGGCTTTACCTGAGGTTCTATTGACACAACACATGGAAGAAACGTGAACAAGCTCAACTCGCACAGAAAAAAAGTTCTATCCCAGACTGTGGATCTGATCCCTTCAGAGAAGAATCACACGACCTTCCGAGTCCTCAAACGAGAAATCACATGAATTCAAATGTGCGCGGTCTTCTGCTGTGAGCGATGATATGTACTCACGCAACCCCTCCGCCGCGTGAGCGTGCAGCAACCGAACCGTCCTGAGCTTCGCTGCCGTCATCGTTACGAGAGCAGAAACCAGAGCCTGATAATCGGAGACCGCTATTTTTGCAGCCTTGGAGTACAGAGCGAGGTAGGAGACCGGCGGCAAGACAAGGGACTGTTTTAGTCCCAGCCAGGTGTGAAGGTAAATAACAAGCCTATCGAGCGCCGTGCAACACTCGGATAGCAAATCGAGTTCGTTTTGGAGAGCGTCTCCCGGGCGGCAAAAATCTATAATGACGCAAGTAATATTTGCGCATGTCAACTTCACGAAACTCTTCCATGTAGCGTCGAAGAATGGTGGCGGAATACAGTCATACGTGAGCTGGCGGAGTGCGGGGAGGTGGTTTGCATCTTTGTTTTGGGGAAGGTAATCCCGCAGAAAAACAGACATCAGAGTGATGGACTCTAGTTTTGGCATGATAGGAACGTCAAGACAACCATTAGAAGCCCTGTCTTCAGGCGTAGGAGAGCATATGGGGCACCGAAGGAGCCTCAAGTTTGGAGATACCGCAAGGAGCATCATCAAGTCTTCTCTAATATAAAGTTGTCAGATTTGATCTCGTAATGGACAGCCACATGTGTGCTTGCCTGCATGGTCGAAGGATTGATTCAGAACAATCGAATACCTGGAGTGACGTCCCACATGTCTCAGCGAGAGAGACAATGACAGATGTTGGTAATTGGCGGAGCCAGCAGTCATTGAATGGCAATAAGGGCATGGAAAGCGCAACGATGGAAAGATTTGGAAACTCGCGTATGACTTGAGACAACATGTTATAATCAGAAGTTTCACAGCGTTCTTCCTGGATGAGGACATCTAAACACTTTGTCCATCGACCAAGTCGATTCTTGCCTGGTACTGTCAAGGCGTGTCTCTGAAGGGTTTCATGGAGGGAAGTTAAAGCATCCACTTTCGTGATGAGGATACTTTGATACAGGAATTCTAAAGAGAGTTCGTTCCAAGTTCTGCAAACGAGGGAAATGTTGCGCTTTGTGGGAAGTGAGTCTTTCAGAGCCTGTGATTCGTGCTGTCTAGCAAGCGTGCGGGGCAGATCCGAAGAAATCAATCCATCACAAGATGGGAAAGTTGCGAAGTCTGTAGCAAAATCAAAAATCCTGAGCCACACTTCAGGGGGTACTTGCGGGGGAGAGGCAAAACCCGAAACCATTGCTAGAAGGGGAAGGTAGGGTTTCAAGTGATCGAGACGTCGCTCGCTGCAGGCCGCGATCTATTAGACCTGTTCAACAGGCTGGATAGTGTCAGGTTTGGCTACAACTGCGAAAGCAAAAAAAGTCTGACTTTGAAGGATATATATATATGTCCCGTGAACCAGGAGCGTCTGGGAGACCAAGAAATGTTTGGAAAGGAGGTGAGTACGAGACCGACGAAATTTATGTACGTTCGGCACACGTCAGCTCAAGGAGTTACCACTGGGAGGCAAATATATGAGTCAGTGAGCAAGAGAAACTTACCTCCGGGCTATTTAAATTCTCCTGGGTGTACTGATGAGAATTTAGTCGGGCCCTCATCTCCATATCCAGCTGTTTCACATGAACGTGAGCAATAACAACCGTGATTGTTGCCCATGGATTGATACTCTATAGATTGCTGACACGCGCAACCAGACTTGTCCGAGTCAGCTGCCTACCAGATGAGAACTTGAAGTAGAGGTCGTGTGCTCTAGCCGATACTGCACGCACTTCCGCATCTTTGGCTATGCTATTCTTCGAACAGCCACCCGAGCAGATGGTTTGAATGGTACGGGGTACCAAGAAAACTGCACGTCCTGCGGTTCCACAACATAGCCAATAATCCTGCGATGAGAGATATTTGCATGAGCTCGGATTAAGAGCTTATTACATACGAAGAAACTGCGCCAAGAAGTTGCTTTGCACACAAATGAAGTGGTCCGAGGAACACGGCCAGTGTGAACCTCGGACTCAAAATCCCGATGCGTGGCTTACAAATTCAGAAATCTTAAATTGTATATTACTGGCCTTCACTGCGCTGGTAGCTTGGAGTTCCTTGGAACGTAGGGCACATACTCAAAAGATCTTTCAACCTCAAGACGGTTCGAATCTCGTTACTTGTCAGTCGTCACCGAGCTTGCACCGAACCTGGAACCTCCGAGAAAACCACACGCTGTTGTATGCCGAATGCCTTACTCGAGCTCTCATGTCCTCAAACTACTCATCCTTGGGATCGTATTCCACATCGTATTCATCGCGTCCGTGTTCGATTGCTACTTCAGGAGTCCTGTCGTTCATGGCATGACACGGTATGGTTCGAGCACCGGAGAGTCCAAGCGTCTAGTGCTTATTGTCGGTATGTCAAATTGTACCTGTAGCTGCTTCCGAGTCGCTCACATACACTTGAACAGGTGATGGCCTTCGAGCCGATCTTCTGTTTACTCCGAACGCGTTTTCATCGTTCGATTCTGCCCCAGAAGTTGTTGCCCCATACTTAAGGTCCATCGCTGAAAAACGTGGAGCATTCGGTGTGTCTCATACCAGGGTGCCTACAGAGAGTCGCCCAGGACATGTTGCCATCATAGGTTGGTCATTAAAAATGTTGCGCCTTCTTTCTTCACATTCGGGTCCATAGGTGGAATGTATGAAGACGTCTCAGCGGTCACAAAGGTCAGATTTGTTGCATGAGCGTGTCCCCAGATACTGTTGATGACCTTGATATATTACCACAGGGCTGGAAATCCAATCCAGTAAGAAGGTAAAATGGACGCATGTTTCTTCGCTGACGAACCCCCAATCAAGGTTGACTTTGATTCAGTGTTTAATCAGTCAAGACACACGTTCTCGTTTGGGTCGCCTGATATTCTGCCAATGTTTGCCAATGGTGCTACCCCTGGTAGAGTCCGTTCATGGTGCTATGACGAAGAAGCAGAGGATTTTACAAAAGGTTGATTCAACTCCGAGATTTTTGGTCGCATGCCGAATGACATGTACAGACGCGACAGCTCTTGATACCTGGGTGCTAGATCAACTCCATGTCCTGTTTCGAAACGCGTCAGAAGATGCTATGCTTAATTCGGATCTGCGCGAAGATAAAGTGATATTTTTCTTGCATCTTCTAGGGTTAGACACCACCGGTCACTCGTACCGCCCTCTTTCCGAGGTAAATCGAATTATGCAGCCCTAGTTCATTATATCCAAGTAGACCAACAGGAGTATATGATCAACATCCAAGTTGTGGACGACATCGTCCGCGAAACGGAGAAACTCTTCTTGGACTTCTATGGGGACGAAGAAACAAGTTTCATATTTACTGCCGATCATGGTATGTCGAAAATTGGTAATCATGGAGATGGTGGTGAGGTTCTATCCCACTCTTGTATGTTTAACATTCATCGCTCTTCTCAGACCCAGACAACACTCGAACACCACTTATTGCATGGGGGAAAGGCGTTCGGAGACCTCTAGCCGACGCTTCGCCATCATCGCATGACGACTTCTCGCGACCGTGGAAGTTAGAACATTTACTCCGCCGAGATGTCTCGCAAGCAGACATAGCTCCTCTGATGGCATCGCTGATAGGTGTAGATTGGCCGGTGAACTCGGTTGGTGTGCTACCTGATGTAGACCCCACACAGGCCGGTTTTCTTGACCCTCAAGGAGGAGGGGCGACCCTTGCTCACATGGCATTAGTGAATACGCAGGTCCTGATGGAGCACTATCGTATAAAACACGGCGAGTCTTTATCTTTGATCAATTGTGCATATATTCTGATCCTTCCGAAGAACTTAAACAGGCAAATACTCTGTTCTACAGGCCATTTAGTCCCCTCGAAGGTGTGGACGAATCCGGGGTGCCATCCCGAACCATGAAACTTGCATCCATCGAACGATCACTGGGAGAAGGACAATGGATCGAAGCGCGTCGAAAGTCGTTGGAATTGATGGATACTTGTTTGGAGGGCCTTCGCTATCTAGAGACGTTGGTTTGTTTATTTTCATCCGTGTCCTGAACTAACGAGATGTTTAGGTATGACCGTCTCTTGATTCGCTCTATCGTCGTCGTGGCGTATATTGGGTGGGCTGCGTATGCGTCTATCTCGCTGTTCCCTCCCCTCGATACCCCGTCAGTTCTGGCTACAAAGAACTGGCAGACCGATGCATTCGCTCTATTGGCATTCCTTGGTTCTGCGGTAGCCTTCTGGATACAAAAATCTCCTTGGACGTTCTACGTTTACGTTGCTTTCCCTTGCTACTTCTGGAGAGAGTTCTACCTGAAGGGGGCACCCGCTCTTCTCAATGTTATATCCAGGTCCTCTGTCTCCTCCAGCCAACTCTGTGTGTATGGGCTCCTTGTTGTTGTTTCCCTTCAGAGCATGGTGGTACACGCATTTCTTTGTCCTGAAGCGTTTCGTTCACCGATTTCATCTTCAGTTTGCATACACCCACCGCTCTATGTGGAGCTTTGGTTTTGTTGCCATCGGCGTCATATGGCCATATTGTGTTTGGCCATACTCGACACTTACACAGAATTGGAAGCTTGTTCTGCGATGGACTTCGAGCTGTATGGTCACCGCTATCTTCCCCCTCCTATCGGTCGAGAAAAAGGAAAGCATTGGAGCCATGTATGTCCCAGGTCACCGGCCTTACATGGTTCTGACAAGTTTCCAGCCTTTTTGGCGGTGTCGTGATGCTCATTGTAGGCACCGTGCAAACGAAGTCATTGAATTCGCCTTCGGGCTTCACGAGTAGAGGAGCATCCACCCATTTCCAGGTAAGTGATGCATCATCTGTACGCTGGTTTTTCATTTGATTTCGGAAAGATGGGTCTCCTCACCGCTGCGATGGTAGTCACTGCGAGTTCTGTCGTTAATTTGCAAGCAAAGAATGGTTTGCCTCGCCACAATCAAGTCATTGCATGGTCGATTCTTGGCATGTGGTTCATCTACCTTATGATCGTAACGTGTCGTAATCTCACATCGATTTTGGCCAGTGGTATCATCATTATATCCGTTCATATCCCAAGTGCGACACCCCTCTCCGAAGGCTAAAATCATGAGCTTCTTCCTGGCACTCTCTGTCTGTTTCGTTATATTGTCGATATCCATCGAGGGGTTCTTTTATTCAGCTTTCACATGCAATTTACTTCTGTGGATAGATGTTGAAGCAGCTGTTCGAACGCCCTTGGGCGTCAATGGACCTCCGCCAAAAGAGAACCAGTTGGACGACTATCGCTTCCGGGCTGACGATGTACGAGTTGCATTATTTTTCCTGTTTTTTGTGCAGGTGGCCTTTTTCGGGACTGGAAAGTATGTCACCTTTATGCGGGGTCTGTCTGTCTCTCATGCTTGACTTGTCCAGTGTTGCATCAATATCGTGAGTTCCATTGGAAATGCATGATACTCCATACCCCCAACTTGTGGGGCCTCACGGCGTATCCAGATCTTTCTATCTAGAACCTGTGTACCGCCTGGTTCCGGTGTTCAACCCTTTCTTGATGGCAGCCTTGCTGGTCGGTGCTCCGGTTTGGTCCTATGCGCCCTCTAATCAACTCCTGTAGATCTTCAAGATCATTGCGCCATATGTCATTCTATCAGCGACCTTTGCGACCGTAAACGCCCGGTTACGACTTCCCCCATTCTCACTCTTTCTGGTAGCGTTGACACTTACTGATGGCGGGTATAATTCTTTTTTCCACGAGTCACCATTTTCTGAAAAGAATGCATCACGACAGGAATGACGATGACATTCTTTCTGAACGTGACTGATACCGGTAAGCAAAAGGCTGCGTGCTGTACACATGGGCTCGTTGACTGATGCGCCCGGATAGGCTCGTGGTTGCAAATAGGGCAATCAATCAGCTTTTTCTGCATCACGTCGCTCTTGTTGGTGTGGTCAGCCGGCATCTGTGCGGCTGGCGAATATCTAATGAGGGATGCATTGATCCCCGCCGAGTCCATGGATGGAAAGAAGGTAGCGTAGACCCCACGATGGTCGGTGATCGGTGGGGGTACAGAAAATTGTTATTCAAATTATCATGACAGACAATGAAATGGCATTCCGGGTTGGACGGCACGACGGTCCGGCTGGAGTCGATCGACTTGTCAATCAAACCAACCTACATGCGGATCACATCCAACCGAAACTGGCTACAGCTATGAAAAAAATCAGCCTACATGGGGTCATAGGTGATGGAAAACATCAGGTTCCCACTTCGTGGCAGGTATTGCAGCACTTCGGCCTCGGGCGCCGTGGCCTCTGTGCAACACTATCGAATTGGAAAGCTGCCAGAATCGGAGGGACAGCAAATGGTGAGTGACATGTGAACGCCAGGCGGGTGGATCTTGCGGCGCAACGGTGCGCTCACTGGCCCTGCCTTATCGTTCGACCTGTCAAACAAAATTGCGGGCGGACCATCACGTCTAACCGGCCAAGTGTTAACTCGATGCGGCGGCGATGAGATTATGGGACCGATAAAAACGATATCATACAATGGAAAAAGTACTAGGGTGCTAGGAATCAATGGGTGGACGTCAACGCTTTGGAGAGCACTATGACGAAAGAGGGACATTGATTAGGGTCGGACCCTAACTAAGGGATCACAAGGGTATGTGAGGGACGCACCAGTTTCGTAGCTGATCTCCGAAGGGTCCGTGCCTTGGACCTCGAACGTGATACCGTCCAGCCTCCGTCTGAGGGTCTCTCGTGAAGAAGCAAACAGCATCTTGTCTTTGATCTTGGCGTCGTCGGGGGACCTGGGAGCGAGGGATGCCGCGCATTAGTGATGGTTGCACATTTGCCCCTGAAATCCCTGCAAAGGACGCGCGCGACGCACCAAGAGACGAAACAGAGCTTGTTCCTCTTCCCTTCCCCTTCCCCGTCCTTCAAGAACTCAAAGTCGTAGACCGCCCAGCGGCACTCGTCCTTGGGCAAGTTCGCCACGAAGGTCTCATAGGCCGGCGCGTCCGAGACCTTGTCGATGACGATTTCGGATAGGTCCTTGCTAAGCCCGAAGAGGATGTACTTGAACTGCCTACCCAGCTTGAGCTGCTGGTAGGTCGTGACGCAGTCGTCTGCAACTTTGACTCCGGATGACTGCGTTCGTATGGGCGGCATTTTAGCCAAAGTCACTGGCATAGCGGATGATGGGTTCGCTCGGGCTCACCATTATTGAACTGTAGGTTGGGGGTCCGTCAGACAAAGTGATTAGGGGTTACACCCCTCGACACTGGCAATCCGCTTATAAACATACCAACCTGCACTGAGATACAGCAGACGGCGCTGCGCCGCGGGTCAACTATAGCTGCGACCTGCGCAGCAGACCGATTGGGGACAACAGATGGTGTGACGAAAAATAGATTACAGGACGAAAACAAGCAAGTACTATATCGTGTCTGTGTCGCTTCCCCCATTACCGACGCCTGATTTGCTCCATCTTAGTCGCCACCTCGCTGGCCATCTGACGAGCGTGAAGTAGCCCGATCTCCTTCGCCGGTGGCGCCCACCCCTCCGGAATACGCTCCTCACCAAACCATTGCTCAAGGATCGATGGCGGCACCCGCCCGTCTTCCCGCTTGAAGACCAACCAGCACAGCGCTGCTTCGCCCTTGCCAATCTCCGAATGAACCGAGTCCAGCGGCGATGTCAGCTGCGCTTCCCTGTCCACCCGCAGCCGTGCGAATGCATCGAGGTCCAGTCCCCCATCCTCGTGTGCGAGCGACACCAGTGTGTGGAGGAGCTCCAGGTCGACAGGGATGGGCGCTTCGGCGTGCCCAGCCAGGGTGTCCCCATGTACGAGGGACGCGTCGTGTTCGATCCGGTTGTGCAGCGCGAGCTTGTCGAGGTCGAGCCGCAGGGCGTTTCCACAGAGTAGGGTCCCGCTAAGCGCAAGCAGGACTGCGAGCGGGGATGACAGGTTGTAGACCGAGCGAACGGCCTGCACGAGCTGCCAGAAGCCAATGTTCTTGCCGTCGTGAGGGCTGTTGTGGGCTCTGAGTCGTGCTTGAGAACACAAAGAAACTGTGGACACATACAGGTAACCGTGGTTCGCTAACGAGTTGAGGGCGGGGCAAGGAGATCGTTTGTCGCCGTCCGCAGCAGGCACGAACGGGGGACGGCTTATGGTCGACATTGCGGTGGACAAGGAAAATGCAGGGACTAGAAGAGATTCATCTGGCTCGCAGTGAACGAGAGTTATGAAGCCGACGTCCAGCTGCTGGACTCGTGCCAGTGGCAGAATCTGGTCTCTGCCCCTGTTAGGTTACATCTGGTGATCAGCCTCTCTGTGGGGTTGTGAACGATCTTTGGGGGAGAGCGCGCCCTGGGACGGGAGCCCAAGTTGCCAAGTATGGCGTGAGCTGCAATGGTGGTGGTAACACCTGTACCCAGCAATCGGGATCGCGCGCTCCGGACACTAGGACCGTGAGCTGCGAGGAGCCGGAATGGGGAATGGAGGCACGGCGTGGCGTACGGGTGTGCTGAAACGGGCGAGGATGAGCGCTGCAAGGCGGACAAGGGACATATGTAGTGGAGGCAAGAGAGGAAGTCGTGCCTGAGGACCTTGCACCCTCGCTACTCCACAGTCGATGAGTCCACAGCTGGACTCATGCGAGTGGCAAAATCTGGCTTACAACGACAAGGGTGCATTGAATAGTATCAGTAACTAGACGCTCGTGATAGGCTCATGCACACACCGTCACGCTCTGAATCCTCACCCCGTGAGGACGTCCTGTGGCGACAGCCGTGTGCTCTGCGAGAGCTGACGATGGTCGCTGCACGTCGTCATCTCGACCTTGACCAGTCGAAATTGGTCAACCAATCGACCCCAAAATCAATGCTGTGCTCGACATTGAAGTACTGACAGCCCGCCTATAAATAGATCAACCTGCGCAGCAGACGGATTGGAGACAACAAGTGGTGATAGATTACAGGACGACAACAAGCAAGTACTTATTATATCACGTCTGTATCGCTTTCCCGTGACCGACGCCTGATCCCTTCCATCTTAGTCGCCATCTCGCCGACCGTCTGACGAAGGTTAAACAGGCCGATCCCCTTCACCGGTGGTGCCCACCCCTCCGGAATACGCTCCTCGCCAAACCATTGCTCAAGCATCGACAGGGGCACCCGCCCGTCCTCCCGCTTGAAGGCCAGCCAGCACAGCGCTACTTCACCCTTGGAGAGGTCTGAATGGACCGGGTCCAGCGGTGATGTCAGCTGCGTTTCTCTGTTCACCCGCAGCCGCGCGAATGCATCGAGGTTCAATCCCCCCTCCTCGTGGGCGAGCGACACCAGCGCGTGGAGGAGCTCTGGGTCGACAGGGATGGGCGCTTCGGCGTGCCCTGCTAGGGCGTCCCTGTGCACGAGGGACGCGTCGTGCTCAAGCCGGTTGTGAAGCGCGAGCTTGTCGAGGTCGAGCCGCAGGGCGTGGCCACAGAGTAGGAACGCACCAAGTGCGAATTGGACTGCGAGCAACAATGACAGGTTGTAGACCGAGCGAACGGCCTGTACGAGTTGCCAGAAGCCAATATTCTTGCCGTCGTGGGGGCTGTTGTGCGCTCTGAGTCGTGCTTGAAAACACCAGGAGGTTGTGGACACTTACAGGTAACCATGGTTCGCCAGTGTGTTAATAGCGGGACAAGGAGATCGCTTGTCGCCCCATGCAGCGGGCACGAACGGGGGATGGCTTGACATTGGGGTAGACAAGGAAAATGTAGGGGCTAAATACTTACTCGGCTCGTAGTGAACGAGAGCTCAGAAACCGACGTCCAACCGACGAACGGAAAAATCCCTGTTAGGTTCAGTCTGTTGACCAGCCTGTCTCAGGCTATGAGGCTGTGAACGGTCTTTGGGAGCGCTCCGGCCCGGGACGGGAGTCCAAGTCATCAGTTATTGGCGTGAGCTGCGCAGTGCGAGAGTGGAGGGAACGCCCTGTATATAGTTAGCAATCGGAATCGCGCGCTCCGGATCCAGGGGGCTTGAGCTACGAGGAGCTGGAATGGAAAATGGAGGCACGGGGTGCTAGTGGAGGGCGGGGACGAGCGTTGCATGCCAGACGAGAGATGAGAGGAAGCGGAGGCTCTCGCTTGTGTCGCTCGTCCTCCGATACACGTTCTTCGTCGTGGTAGGTTTCCAAATTAGGTAACTACTATTAGTAGGCGCCACTCGCAATGTTCATGCACACACCATCGCCGCCCTCGCCCTTCCCACCTCTAAGGACACCGTGTGCCGACGGCCGCATGCTCTCCGGAGAGCTCACACGCCTCGACCTTGACCGGTCGAAATTGGCTAATCAGCCCCTCAGCCGGGCAGCCCGGTTATAACCTACACTGAAATGCAGACACCGGTCAGCCATAGCTACGACCTGCGCAACAAACTGTGCCCAATGTGTGACGAAAAAATAGATAGCAGGACGACAACGCCTTTTATTAGCAAGTATTATATCACCGACGCCTGATCTGTTCCATCTTAGTCGCCATCTCTCTGACCGTCTGACGAAAATCAAACAGCCTGATCCCCTTCGCTGGTGGTGCCCACCCCCCCGGAATACGCTCCTCACCAAACCATTGCTCAAGAATCGACGGCGGCACCCGCCCATCTTCCCGCTTGAAGATCAGCCAGCACAGCGCTGCTTCGCCCTTGCCAATCTTCGAATGGACCGAGTCCAGCGGCGATGTCAGCTGGGCTTCCCTGTTCACCCGCAGCCGTGCAAATGCATCGAGTTTCAGTCCCCGCTCCTCATGCGCGAGCGACACCAGTGTGTGGAGGAGCTCCAGGTCGACAGGGATGGGGGCTTCGGCGTGCCCCGCTAGGGCGTCCCTGTGTACGAGGGACGCGTCGTGTTCGATCCGGTTGTGCAGCGCGAGCTTGTCGAGGTCGAGCCGCAGGCCATGGCCACAAATTAGGACCCCGCCGAGCGCAAGCAAGAATGCGAGCGGGAACATCAGGTTGTATACAGAGCGAAGAGCCTGCACGAGTTTCCAGAAGCCAATGTTCTTGCCGTCGTGAGGGCTGTTGTGGTCTCTGAGTCGTGCTTGAGAACACAAAGAAACCGTGGACACATACAGGTAACCGTGGTTCGCCAACGCGTTGAGGGCGGGGCAAGGAGATCGCTTGTCGCCACGTGTAGCTGGCACGAACGGGGGACGGCTTGTGGTCAACATGGTGGTGGACAAGGAAGATGTTACGACTAAATATTTACTCAGCTCACAATGAACGAGAACTACGTATCGTGACAGAAGTTGACGTCGGTTGGATTCATGCGAACGGCAAAATCTAGTCTTTGCCCGGCTAAGTGAGTCTGATGATCAGCCTGTCTATGGGGCTGTGAATGATGTTTGAGCGAGCGCAAAGTGCTCTCCGGCCTGGGCGTGAGCTGCGAGAGTGGTGGGGACGCCTGTATGTACCCAGCATTCGGGATCGCGCGCTCCAGACCCCAGAGGGCGATAGAGAGTGAGCTGCGAGGAACCGGAATGGGAAATTAAGGCAAGGTTTGACGAGCGAGTGTGTTGAAATGGATGGGGCGAGTGCTGCAAAGCGGGCAAGCGACGTGCCTCTTGCTTGCGTCGCTTGTCCGACGACCTTACACCCTTGCTACGTGGCACCACAGCCTGTCCCAGGCTATCATGAAGCCGATGAGTCCACAGCTGGGAGTGGAAAAATCTGGCTCTGTGAGTTATTATGGATAGAAGCCTTTTCTTACATGGACAAGGGCACCACGGTCACATAGGGGTTCCCAATTGGTTGGAAGGTCATGCACTTGTGTGGCCTTTGCGAGAGCTCACGACAATCACCGTCGCCTCGACTTTGAAATTGGTCAACCAATTCACCCCTTCAACGCTGTGCTGCCCGCCACTCGATCGACACTGGAGCCGAAGTACTGACAGCCCACTTATAAATAGATCAACCTACACATTCAAGGTACTGCGCTTGCGTGGGGGGTTAGCCACAGACAGCTATGACCTCCAACAGGCCGATGGCGACAAAAAACGGTGCCCAATGTGTGACGAAAAAAAAAACAGAGAGCAGGACGATACTTAAGCCTTTTATTAGCAAGTACAACACCGTGTCTGTATCACCGACGTCTGATTTGTTCCATCTTATTCGCCACCTCGCTGGCTGTCTGACGAGCATCAAACAGCCCGATCCCCTTTGGCGGCGGCGTCCACCCCTCCGGTATACGCTCTTCACCATACCACTGCTCAAGCATCAACGGCGGCACCCGCCCGTCTTCTTGCTTGAGGACCAGCCAGCTCAGCGCCGCCTCGCCCGTGCCGATCTCCGAATGGACCAGATCCAGCGGTGATGTCAGCCGCGCTTCCCTGTCCACCCGTAGCCGTGCGAATGCATCGAGGTTCAGTCCCCGCTCCTCATGCGCGAGCGACACCAGTGTGTGGAGGAGCTCCGGGTCAACGGAGATTGGCGCTTTGGCATGCCCTGCCAGTGTGTCCCTGTGCACGAGGGATGCGTCGTGCTCGATCCGGTTGTGCAACGCGAGCTTGTCGAGGTCGAGCCTCAGGACGTGGCCACAGAGTAGGATCCCGACAAGCGCAAGCAGGACTGCGAGGGGGAACGACAGGTTGTAGACCGAGTGAACAGCCTGCACGAGCTGCCAGAAGCCAATGTTCTTGCCGTCGTGAGGACTGTTGTGGGCTCTGAGTCGTGCTTAAAGACATCACGAGGCTGTGGACACTTACAGGTAACTGTGGTTTGCCAATGCGTTGAGGGCGGGACAAGGAGATCGCTTGTCGCCACGTGCAGCGGGCACGAACGGGGGATGGCTTGTGGTCGACATTGGGGTGGACAAGGAAAAAGCCCCTATGTGGTGTCAGCCTTCTTTTATACACGCCACAACACAAACATGATGTGCAAGTCATGCGATTTAGACCGGTTTTGCCGTACTTCTTCGCGTTGATGACTTTCCTATTTGTCTGGTATCTAGTAATTCAAATTCATTTGTACTAGGAATCAATCCAGGTATAACGAGCCGACATTTTATACGTATGGCGGCCCCAAAACTGCCAGGTTGTATTAGTAAGCATACACATACAAGAAGTCAACGTACCCTTCCTGAAGACACTCAGTGTGAGCTCCACGACAAGAAGCAAAACACCACCGCCCGGGGCGAGACGAAGCACTTTCGGTGTAAAGCCTTTGTAAAGTGCTGCCGGCCCTTCTTCCCGCATGATTGTAACAAGTCTATCGCTGCAGTTAACACGTGTCGTTCCAGAGCGAAGAAAACAAACGCACGCAGGGTATGTCCAATTGTATTTGGGTACTACTCCTGGGACCTGGCTGGCTCCCTGAATGCGCGACTTCACCACCTACAAATGAAGCACTCAGCTTCTTCATCAAATAATGTGTGTACCCAGACGTACATCAAATGGAGTATTGATAGCTGTGCCAACGAAACCGCCCACAGTTCCGGAGACAAAGTTATTGAATAGTTGGCCTTGAGGAGTCTGCCATTTCCCCCTGTTTTCATAATGCATACAGGCATAGAGAAAACGGTCTCACCTCTGCCTTTGGCATCATGCTACGCACTTGGAAGATACATCCAAAATATCCTCCATTCCACCAAAGGTGTCTGCGAAAAGTCAAAATCATATCCTTAGGTGAGGAGATGTCCTACCTCCAGAATGTTGCCTCCATCCCCGCATATAGGCCAAGAAATCCTTCTTTTCTGACTATTTGCTTGACAACGTCCACTGGGCCAGCAAAAGTGCTTGTTTTGTCTTGTAATCTAGAGTGTTCGTGAGCATAACATACAGAGGTAATGAAAACGCCAGCAAGTTTACTTGATTTTGACAAGCTCAAACGGAACAACAACAAATGACTCGGTGGCACCGGCAGCGCAGCCTGTGATAATGGAGAGCTGCTGCGTCATCCTACTTTCACCAGTCACTGCCAAGAATGTTTTTCCCCAGAAATCATTGGAGGCGCTAATGGAGGGGAGATTGAGAAGACATCCCAAATCATAAGAAAGCGACCAACAATTTGACTGCACGCTTAGGTGCCTCCAGAAGTAATGGCGGAACCAAACCTAATAATAGGTGTTCAAAAGGACTTGGACAAAGGTTCTGACACCATAGTACCTCTGTACAATCTGCCAATACTAGACTTGATTGTTAGTATCGGCTACAATAAACGACTAACCCACGCGAAACTTACCCTTCCTCTCGAATGATCGAGGTGAGAGTGCCTACCATACCAAGCTTGGTACTACCAGTCACCAGTTGCATACGAGTCTTGACCTGGGATCATACATATTCCACATCGAAAGCCAGACACACCACGCAGATAAATATGAGCGTACGACATCTGATAAACGACGAATCAATCATTTCAGGCAAGAACAAGACTTGAATTGCACTCACCGAGTGGGTAGAACGTGAGAATCTCCGACACACCAGCGATGGCGCCGGCGGCGAAGTTGGCATAGAAGGGAAGTGCTGTTTAATTATATTCCGATTTGATGATTCTCGTGAGGCCCGTCAGGGGAGACTCACGTTTGGGTTGCTGGGTAGTCATGGCAAGTATATTTTGACCGACGCCGTGTGTTTTGAGCACAAGTTTTCTTGAAAGTTGTGACGTGACACGTGATCACTTTACGTGACTAGATGTCACAAATGTTGATTCCACGCGACGATGGTATACATTGCATCCTGGCAGGAGTACCAAGAGGCTGCAGAAAATTTGTATATCAAGTCGCCGGGAAAGGTCAGTTTCGTTACCGATGGCGCTCTGCTCAGCTATTTCATGTCGCCTAGACGCGATATTGTGTAAAATGGAAGTCATCTGAAGGAAAACTTGTACTCAAGATCACCGATGACACGACGGTATGCGATGCACGCAATCGCTGGTCTGTATCATCTTTCATGCTCGCCTTTTCGTGTCCAGTGCATCAAGTTCAAAACTTACTCGTCGATCTTTCTCAATCGATTCGAGTCCCTCAATCTCTCTCTCATGCAGAAAATGCAGAACAGGCGTCCTGCTCCGCCCCCGTCTGCCACCGCCCCGCCCCCACAATCAGCCGGCGGAGATTCAAGTCAACTACGGGCAGCGTCTCCAACGCCCGCTCCGCCGACGGGCCCTGCCGCTGGCGGATTAAAGAAGAAAAAGCCCAAGAAGAGGAAGTAGTCTAGACCACACTTCGGTTCCCCGTGACAACATTGACATGCTCCGTGAGTTCGCCCATTCTGTCGTGGGATACTCTCTGCCGAGGTGATTGACGGACGCCAAGTTCTCGGCGGGGATTGTGTTTCAAATCCTCGTCTGCTAACTTATCCATCGCTGGTCTGCACCATACATACGCTGTGGGCGACAACCTATAGGTGTCTACCTACTATCTATGCCGATCACAAGATATCATATGTAGCAGATTGATTGTTGGGTTTGGCGGTTCCGAGTTGCCTGTCAAGCGCCGTGTGGGATGCATTTCATTCAATGATGTCGATGAGTCGTACCTGAGGAAATCTGGGGCAGTCGATCGTGCCCCTAAGACTGTAGGACGTTTGTTCTCAAAATATTTGGTGCCCATCAACGCTTTTGATGGGCGAGCGGGCCCACCTGAATGTGTCCGGAGTTTGTTATGCTGCGCGACACGTAGTCGAGGGCCACGTCCGACTTGGTCTCACCTGCACGCATCGTTACCGTTCTTGAAGCTCACCTGAGCGGATCCTGGTGCGATCTTGAGTTCAAGTATTCGAATTTACAACCCCCTCCGATTCCCACATCCCGTGTTGGCACAACTGTTCATCCTCATCCATCGAAAGTCGACTCATCTGCGACCAGGTCGCCCGCGGAACTTGTATTCCGATAATCTCAGCCTGGTCGGAGCCGACTGTGCGTATCCACACCACAAAATCGGGTCCGCGTCGTCCACGTTCTTGCATGCCAACGGAAAATGGCACTGCGCTGGCTCACTGTCTCCGTAGACGGAACTATTCCGATCCCCGCCCTTCTGTACAATGACGAAGACCTCCTTGTATCTCAAGAAGGCGTAGGCATATACGATGGGTGTGTTTCCACATCTTCCCCCCTTTTTTTCTCCGCTAGTGATTTCCTACGTGTCAACCATCTGACGATCCATTCATTCCATCAATCGACGCTCCATCCATCTATCCAGTCCTCAGAAAGCTGCCAATCACCAGTCTGGTGTGGTTCATGTATCCTCGCATCGCCTCTTCTTCGTCAACTCGCATCAATCAATCTCGCACTCCTTCAGTCTGGATCTTGCGTACATCACGCGAACGGACTATTATGCGGGACTATTCATGTCCTCCCCCAAAGTGACCTTGTACCTCGATCCCACATGCGTTTCCCTGTCTGGTAGTCAAGACAGCGGCGGTAGTGATAGCTTGGAGAGCTGGGTATGTGACGTGTGCAACCACCGCAACCCACCGGGACTCAGTCCAGCGGCCGCCCGAACATGTGCACTCTGCGGAGTGCCTAGGAGCGCACTGTCGGGTTCCCCACCATCCAAGGCACCGACTTTGTCTGCCTCATCGCCCACGTCGTTCGTATCTAACCCTATCGCTCATCCATCGCTGTCGGGGCCTGCCACCCCTCCACCGCACACCAGCGAGCTATCACCGGTTGCCTGCACGGCATGTACATTTCTGAACCACCCTTCCCTTCGAAACTGTGAGATATGCGCTTCTCCACTACCGCTTGCTCTAGGAAAGGTTAACAGTAAATCTGCGCCGTCATCTCGACCTGTATCCCCACCTTTCGAAGATAGTCTGTCAGATCCTGCTAATCCTCTTATCAAGCTTAGCTTCCGTAAAGGTGGTGACAAGCCATTCTATGCGATTCTCAGGCGAGCTTTGAAGGCCAGAGCATGGGAGGTTGGTCCAGCGATTTGGTTCGGGGAACCCACCGCTGATTATGCGACCAGGGTAGACAACTCGGAAAAGGGTCTAGAAGTGGTACTTCCAGCCTCGGAGTCGTCTCTCCTGACGGGGGGTCGGCATCTACACCTCCGAGACGGTCGGGCATTGGTAAATTAATTTTAATTATGCATTTTGAGCGGTCACTAAAGGAATTCACTAGACGGCATCCTACGTGACGTCGAAGCATCGGCGCAAAATTCAGAATCAGAATTATCCGATGCACTGAAAGATCTCGAGGCTCTGATGGTAAAAGCTCGGGACCTTGTCCATCTCGCGGCCGAACTCAACGAGAAGCTTGGTGCATCAGCAAACGATAGCTCTACCCTGAACAATGCGACCTCTTCGCCGGGTTCAACAATTTCACCCTCGCCCTCGTTATTTACGACGACCTCGCTAGTTCCATCATTGGATCCCGAAGAAGCGAAATTCATAAGGTCATCTTTGGCTCAGTTAGGTTTGCAGATGTCCAATGCGCCGGTGACAGCGGATATGATACAGGATGAGAAAACGTGGATGGAAGAATTGGCTCGTGAACTCGCAAGAGTGCTTCAGGGTTCATGGGATGAGGGCCCCGAACCGAAGATGGGAGGCATAATGAAAGATCGCGGCATAGTTGGTCTTGACGAGGTTTGGGGTGGGTGGAATCGTGCTAGAGGTGTAGGTAAGTCCGCGCGGAAAGTTGAGGCCGAGGATGGCTGACTTGGGCAACTTTTAAGCGCTTATTCCACCGTCGACATTCCTGCAGGCGCTGCAGCACCTGCATTTACATACGATGCCACCGGTCCGCAGCCGGACATTTAATTCAGGCCTGCAAGTGCTCCACACACCGCCATACACGCATGCAGCATTCACCGCACGGCTTGCCGGCCACTTAACTATCTTGGGGGTGCAAACCACGAGTCAGATAGCACGAGAGGAGAATATCACCATTGCGCTTGCTACCGAGATGATCCTTGTGGTGGAAGCGGACGGGGTGATATGCAGAGATGACGAACTGTCAGCGATAAGGGGTGGCAGCGGCTCTGAACTTAGATGGACGCTTAATACATTCGAACACTATAGTTGGGATGGCCAAATGGCGTAGCAGAACACCAAGTTGTAATAATGTACCGTACGCAACGGTGTCGAGAAGACGGACCCATGAGGCTGTGAGGTGACACGTTTTCGACGTCGACGTATGACTGGAAGGTTGACAGGCCAGTGGCAAGCCACCCTGAGCCAGTGGCGATCTTGGCTTGCCAAAAGTGGGCGAGCGGGTGCAGACTGAGCAAACAAACTCGACCAGTTTTTTTTTTGGACACGGCCAGGAGACCACGGAGCCATGGGCCCGGGTGGACTCCATAGTAATCAATTTGAAGGGTCAGGTTTTGTGCGATGCACGGGCACAGGGGTAGGTACAAGGTTTGCGGGTGTGGTACCAGGAGACCTGACAGGACGCGGTCCCCATGGACTGACAGTTGTGGGCCGAATTCAGGTAGCAACGGGATGAAGGGGATCATCTTCCCTCCAACCAAGGGAATAAGCGCTGGTCCACATGGCGGGGTGTCTGCCAAGCGCTTGATCAGTGACAGCCGGCAAAACCATTTGGAGGCTCGATCGAATGATTACCCACGGCCGCAGCCTTAAAACTCATTCCAGGTCAACCTCACTACCGTTCTGTAGCTTTGAATGTTCGGAACACCAGGAGTGCAATCATTATATTAGCCACGTGGGTATCATGCTCCCCACGTACACTTAGGTAATTTTATGTAAACCTGCAGGCGGTGCCGACGAGATCGGGGATGCGACCATCGCACATATCAGCGGGTCACCAGCGGTTCATCGATTGCCACGAGGGTACAAATTGGTAGTACTAGTCCCTGATAGTGCAAGCTCCAAAGTGTCCTTCCATATCTGGCTTGGGAGCGGGCACTGGCAGATGCGGGATGCTCTTCTGGAAGGAATGGAATGGTTCAAGGGCCGCCATCACGGCAGGTCTGACTTGTCTGACGACGTATTGACGATCTGCTAGAACCAGCTGACGACCGCGATCGAACTGTCGTTCGGGGATAACTTGAACCCACACTCGCTTGCCTTCTTGGCTCGGTCCACCAGAAGCTTGTCAAGAATGGCAGGCAGGCCGTCTCTAGCCTCGCCTGCCTTCTCGACGGACCCGCCTGCAATTGTTAGGTTGGCCCCGCACAGTGCAGGGGACGGCAGTAGCAACAAAAGAACAACAACTCACCCACTCGCGACCGAACGAGCTCAGAGCTCGTTGACGCGTGAGAGATGTAAATGTTTACCCAAGTTGCACTCTTCTCGGATAATTCTTTGCGGGTGCAATCATGGAATCGCGATTCAACGAGTCTTGAACGCAACTGGGAGCAATCCCTAGTCAGGGTTAAGCTTCGCGGGAAGTGATTTTTGTTTGCCATCATGAGAAGACCCGGAGAAAGCGTCCAGCGCCGACAGCTCACAAGGATTGCAGCCGATGGCAATATGATTATTGAGCCCGTGGCACAGCACGGCTATCATCAAGCGCAAGGTCAAGATCTCTTTCTCGCTTTTCACGTATCCGTCTGCTTGGCCCTCTTTGGTAGGTTATCGCGGAGGTGAAATCTAAAATAACGAAGCTTTATAGACGGAGTGGCATCAACCACCTTAAAGCTGTACAGACAACTCTCCCCGAGGTCTTGTCCCCTCCCCTTCTATCCTGTCGTCTCCCCCTGTTTGTTCCCTTGCCGCTATGGGTCTCACTACCAAAGGTCTCTCGAGGTCGCTCACGGCAAAAGAGCAAGACAACATTGCTCATCTGGATCGACTCAAATACTTCCTCGCCACCGCGCCGTCACGCTGGTCCTCAGCTGGTTCCTCGCGAGCCGCAGACGACGCGTCAGGAGACCCCGCCTCCGTCGCTCACACTTCCTTCCACCCTTCCATGAATCGGTTCCTCCTTCCGTCTTCCGAGTACGTCTCCTGCGTCCTCTGGTCTGGCATTTATCACATCACTGGGACCGACATCGTGCGCGCCTTGGTGTTTCGCTTCGAGGCTTTTGGCCGGCCTGTCCGAAACATGAAGAAGTTCGAGGAGGGTGTCTTCAGCGACCTCCGGAATCTCAAACCAGGCGTGGACGCCACGCTTGAAGAGCCCAAAGTACGTGATTTTGGCCACAATCTCTCGCGCCACCCATTGAGCCACGTTCGTCCCAGTCACCGTTCTTGGATCTTTTGTTCAAGTATCAATGCATCCGTACTCAGAAAAAGCAAAAAGTGTTCTACTGGTGAGTACAATCATCCACGTTCCCCCGATCAATTCCCATTCACGAATGTGCACAGGTACTCCGTTCCCCATGATCGCCTGTTCTTGGATGCCTTGGAACGAGACCTCAAGCGGGAGAAGATGGGTTTGGAGCCCACGACCGTGGTCGTCGGTGAACCGGCGTTATCGTTCACATACGAGCCGCAGCGCAGCCTCTACGAGCAATTTGGGAAAGTAATGGGCGGCCGGGAAGCCGAGGGAGATAATCTGGCCCGCGACATAGTGGTCTCGCCATCCGTGGGTGATGGGGATGGTCACCTGCTCCCTGGGGCCACCCAGCACAACATGATCCGTATCGAAGGTACCGGTACCGGCCAACTCCCGTCGACTGCCCAACGTTCCCATCTTCCATTCATGCCGTTCACACTCTTCGAAGGCTCCCCGACCTACAAGCAACGCCGTAAGAAGCCGGCAAGTAAAATTCATCCCGGTAATCTCTCGGGCTCCAGTCGCAGCCCCGTCGAGGGTCATCACTCTCGTCACGACCCCGCTAGTGTGGGTGGCGGTTACGGAACCAGTGATCGCGCAACTACTGCCGCGGATATGTTCATTGCGCAGACTAGGTGCGACCCCAAGGCCCCTGGAACGCCACCCACGGATTTCAGTTCATCAGGACTTGCGCCCGGCTTATCTAATGTGTCCGTTGATGGTGGAGTGTACCCTGCATACGAACATCCTGGCTGCGATGACTCGGCGCAGAGGTTATCGCACTCTTCTTATCTCTGCCCCAACCCCGAAAACGCTCCCCTGTCATCTTACCCTCACAGTGCGGATTCTTCCGGGCCCGACAGCCCAATTATGTCCAAGGCCTTTGTCTGTCCTCTTTTCTGCTGTGGCCGGTTATTCAAGCGCATGGAGCATTTGAAGCGACATGTTCGCACGCACACCATGGAGCGTCCGTATCAATGTGATCGTTGTATGAAGCGGTTCTCGAGGTCCGACAACCTCAATCAGCACCTGCGTATTCATTTCCGCGCGGACGGTGATGACACAAGCAACGGGGACTTCCGGGCTTCTGATATCGACACCGAAAGTCAGGGGATGGATGAGCGGGACTTCGCACTGTCTTCGTCTCTGCCATTTTCGAATGGGATGCCAAATTTGGATATATGCGAGGTGGAGGTGCCCGGTCACCTGCAGGACATTCATGGAGACGAGGAGGGTCTTGTAGCCGCCCCCGGAGCGTTAACATCGGGCTGGAACGCCGCCTCGAATCACACTATGAATTCGTATTACTCGCACAATGTCCCCGTCGACACGCCCAGCCCAGACAGCGACATGCCCTCTCTTGGTTTCCTCCCCTCCGTCGACACGTCTAACATGGCCTGGGGCAATATCTCCCATCTTCCTCCTACTCCTGAGTCTGCATCCGCGCACTGTGGAGAGCCGATTATGGCCTCCCTTTCTGCGCCTCCTTGCCGACCGGAACTCGAGCAAGTGTCACTTCATCGGTCTGTAATGACCCGCGGTGTAGGTGGTCCGATCAGGCGCCATAGGAGCATGACGCCTTCTCTGCTGAAAGGTTTCGACCGAGGTCAGTCACCGCCCAACCGTGGATACCACCCATATCCGCCGGTCTCTACTACGCAGTCGCGTGCGAGTTCAAGCACGTCAAGCCCGTCCAGCCTCGCGTGTTCGCCAGATATTCCCGCCATGTCGCCAGTCTCCCTTAGTGACAGCTCTGTCAACGCTCCGCCACATTGTGTTCCCCCTGCCTCGCAAATGCCTATGGGCTACGACGTCGTTTCTTCTGGCAGGATGTCATACTATGACAGCCCGCTGGAAGCCAATCATCATTCTTATTCTGCCAATTATTTTGATTCGAATCCTCTGTTTTCTAGCGCATAGACTGCGTTGTGGTGTGGCCCGTGTATTCGACGTTCGTGTTTGTGTTTCAAATAATATATCGATCACTATATAGCCTTTAGGAACTCTCCGTCACTCGACCGCTCTGTATCGCTGCAAATTATTTATCTACCTGTCTACCGTATACTAATACATGCTTCACATTATAATGTCGTACTGCGGTCCGAACGCTGAGCTCGTCGTATAATGTCTGTTCGATCACCTAGAAACCACGTGCTTCTGCGCAATCGGACGAATTCCTCCTTCCCCTTCTTTCTCCCGCCCTTGATGCGTGCGAAAAATAATCCGCCAAGTATATACCCTTTGGGCGCTAGCACCAACGCCTACCGGTGTATCCACATTAGATTACATTTACATTCTCTCTTCCCCTCTCACGCCCACAAAATATATTCCCCCCGTATTTGTAATTTGGAGGTCGGTCAGATCTGCAGAATGGACCGGAGGGGGACGATCGTGATCGAGAGATCGCCAGGCGAAGAACTGACTCATGCAAGACTCATATATTCTTTCTTTCCTTTTGCTTCCTTTTCCTTTTTCCTTACGTCCGTCCTTAAGCCCCATATGGTAGTACAGTATTCGCCACAGCGGCAGCAGTCTGAAGCCTGAGGGAGATGAGCTGTCGTGACCAAGTCCATGCGCCTTGCGTGTCTTGAGTTTATTTTTGTTTCTATTGAACGGTTCCCCCCGTTGAATGATGGGGGTTACCTTATCGACAACAGATGGGACCGATGACGATGGGGTAGACCCGGTGTCCGGCGACGGACGGTAACGGGAGCGTTCATTGTCGACGCGTCGGATTGATGGGATGTGACAGTGATGGATTCAATAATGAGGCAACCCCCCTTTTTTTCCTTTCTTGTCTCCGAGTCCCCCCTTCTGATCGCTCTTTTGGCACTGCCGCCTACCGTCTCTATCTATCAATGGATGGCGGCCTTTGCGGGCCGCAACAGTCGTGCCTGGCATGCACAGAATCCCAAAGTGTACTAACACCACTATCAGATTGCGATTGCGATTATGTACAGTTACTTCCGATATTCGTGGACTCAGGTCGGGTAAACGATAACAGGGTGTGAGGGTCACTGAGTGAATGCAATATCGGTGTTTTTCTACCTTTTGAATGTGTGGCCAAGATTTAAATTTGTTGAAGCTCAAACTTTGTGACCACATGACACGACCGTGACAGGGTGCTCGGGACAAGGTTCAAGGATCTTTTATCACTAGTCGGAAGCTCTCCTTCTAGAGAGGGGGAAAACGTTAACTCGCACGTGTGAGGCGGATGTATTTCTTTTCAGGGTTGATTAGCCAGGAAAGTGAGAGAATGCAGTGACGACGACGACGGACAATTCAATTCAATGACTCAGGAAGATAACGGAAAGTTCTGGTCATACTATGCCGGTGCATTGTCTTTGCGGGTCCTGCCACGTATGTGTGATAAACGGTGCATCAGTACGACATAGGGACCAAGAGGGACGTCCTGCCAGAGTCCTGTACCGACCCGTATTGCGCACCTGATTTCATAGACATGACCAACTCCAATTTGAAGGGACATTTGACTCGGATAATGGGGTCAGGGATGGGTCGCGCGTCCTTCTCCAAAGTCCTTCTGATCGAGAAACGCAACTTATTGATGTGACTCGGATCTCGTGACTTTGCAGGTGGGTGCCATGGGCCGAGGAGTACAGAATACGAGCGGGCTCGGGGAGAAGGACCCTTGCACTTCTTTTCTTTGAGTTCGGGTTTGCGTAATTTGGCACGAGACTTACTCCATTGGGGTCCGATCATCGCAGAAGGGTTGAACTCACGCGCTTGAAGGTGGGCATGAACCTTCATCCTTTGCATTGCGAGAAGGATGTATTTGACCCCCGTATGGAAGGAAGGGGCATCATAGAGGGGTCCATGCTGTAAGACGCTAGTCGGAATGTTATGTGGCTTCGCCAGCTCAAGGGCTAACGAAGCCGTACTTGGTTGAAGGGTGTCGTTCATTTCAGGTGTTCCTGGAATTCTCGACCACGCGGCTGTCGCGTGGACTCGACGAGCCTCTGGCAAAATCAAAAGGCCAAGGTGTTGTTTCGTCACGGTTGCTGAACAGACCCGGCCGCCGGGACCGTTTGGCTGATTACGTCATTAGGACAATATGTTCTCGCGGCCACGAGAGGTTAACGAAATCTTTGAACGATGTTCTCCGCGTTCTCGAGGCGGTTGGTGAGTCCCTTTTACCCCATATACTCAGCTTGTGTCCCTTACTGATTCAATGACATAAACTTACAGCCCCAAATTTCAATCTTGTCCGTACATACCCGTTCCTTTCGGAGAAAGAAACATTGCTAATCGAGAGCGGGTGCAGTCACCACCCATCGTCTCCCCCATCCGTAAAGGCCCTCGCGATGCTGCGCGCGTCTCTCGCTGCGCCGTATCCACCTTCCAAGCCCGATGCGCCGCCCCTCGATTTCAACCTCGAGGTGATCGAGTCCAAGCCTCCCACGCCGGATCAACTGCGGACTATTCTGTCGTATTTGGCGCCCAAGGATTCGGGTACCACGGCCCCGCCGTCATCATACGCGTCATTCTTGTCTTCACACCCCTCTGCTCCAGGGTCGGATGAACAGCCCCGGAGTGCTGTGGGTGTGGCGGAACTCGGCGCGGAGAATCCGAACGCACTCAAGTGGCCGGTGGTTGTGGATTGGAACGGTGGGCGTGTGAGTATTGGTGACGTGGATGGAGTTGCCAAGATGTTGGAGGCGCTGAGGCAGCGCAGAGATGGGGAGGTGGGTGACGACGTCGTTCAGCCCAGGGGGTGGTTTTCCTAAGTTCAAATCAACACAAGAATCTGGCGTGTGTTAGTGGGTCGCAAGACAGACTGATAATTGTTGTATTATTATCGACAGAATGATTGTGGTATTCAGGGGGGTACTACACATATGGCCCAAAGGGAAGTTCCGACGTTCTCGAATCTGGTATGTCCGCAAGCAAAAGATTGTATTCAACGACCCCCTTCCCTTGGCTATATCGCATGGGCGTTTTCTTCACTCGATGGGGGAGGTGTGGAGCTCGGTGCACTCAAAGTAGACTGACCACCTATAGGGGCAGTTGGGCCGGGGCTTAATGAACTAGGGGATGGAGTAGGGGTGGAAGTGCTGGTAGGGCCACCGGAATTGCTACTCGAGACTGCATTGTTGTGCCCATGCTTATTCACCGTCCCGCCCACTGCTCCACCCACCACAGCACCGATAACGACGACGGCGATGACGAAAAGGGTAATGATACCGTTACGGCTACGCCAAAAAGACGGTTTGGTCCTTAATGCTGCTGGGGTGTGTGAGAGAGGGGTGATCTTCTCCTGAGGACCAGTCTCTGCAATGCCCGGCGTTGGAGGCACGGGTGTTTGCGACTGTGGGTGACGCACAGAAGGTGCGCGCCGGGGAGGCTGTTCGAGCAGGTCGACATCGTACCCTTGCTACGAATCGATGGGTCAGCCCAGGATGGTGTGGGAGGAAAAGAAGACACAAGGCTGTGTTCGAAGCTTACCTGCAACTGTGCACGACTTGCTTTGGGGGCCTCGTCGAGCAAGGTCTGGTCATAGGACGACATTGGCTTGTATGTTGGTCCTCACGCCCGCAGCACGGGGAGAGCACAATGTGGAGGGTCACACAGAAGTTAAGCGCTCACCGTGCGCCCTGAGAGAGCACTTCATTCCGTACAGCCTCACGACGTTCCTGAGCACATTATCGAGCACGGTCAGTGTGATACGTGCGCTCAGATCAACACGCGGAAACGAGCCTATCACTGGCAACATCGCCCAAGACAGAACACAACTCCCCCGCTAAAATGGAGCAAAAGGGGGATTCGAACTTGTCATTTCCCACGGTGGTGTTCGTTCCACACGTTGTCTCCTTCCTTTCGTTTCGGAGCCGCATCAGAACGTACGTCCTCGTCGCTGTCGTTAGCAGCCTGCTCGACGCTTTACGGATTTATCATAGCCATACTTTGCGCTTTGATTGCTGATCACAGTCCAGGCCGTTCTATTTTAGGTCCGGTCTGTCTCCACTGATCCACGCGTTCTCGAGGGCATGCTCATCACGCCATGCCTTCATTTCTGAACAAGGTATTCGGTTATAAGAAGCATGATGACAAGGATCCGGCGCGTTCGACACGCGACGCATCCGATAACAATTTGCTCGACGGAAAGTACGAGGCGATTTCCCCCACCCTTTCTCCTGCAGCCGCCACTTTCTCCGACGCTCAGTCACCCAAGGACTCAGACCGCGATGGTGCATTCTCCTTTTTGAAGTCCAGGGCTCGTGGTATTTCCCAGAAATCCGCCCAGAAGCACCTAGAGGCTGTCCCTCGCCTGACACTGCAGCTTCCCATTTCCAAAGGAAACTCGAATTCTCGTACCCTAAGCGCGGTCTTCGAAGCAGATCCCACCTCGCAGGCGCTTCTCGATGATGCTGTTATCGCTGCCAAGCGCCTCAATCCTTTGGAAGCCCTCTTGCTCGTGCGTGCGTGTGCACAGGCCATTACCGAACGCGGTACGCTTTTGTACCACCTTGCATTGCTCGTTTTCTCATATTTCCAAATCAGGTGTGGAAACTCTTGGAATCATGCATCCTCATTGGATTTCTGCATCCCCTGACGTTCAACGCAAACTGATTTCCCTCTTTATTCACTCTTTAAATCCCGAACCTCGAAAAACCACGTTCTCTCCAACAAACTCTTCTCCTGTATCCGATTTCGAAACTGAGCTGCGTTATACGCGTTCGCCCCATGATGTTGCTGCCGTTCTTCGTTGGGGTCTCCGCCATCTCGCGCTTGAAGATAGTCACTTCGGTAAAGACAGCGCCCAATGGGCATGGTACAATTCTTTTTCCCAGGCAGAACGCGGCGCATCATACCCTCCCAAAGCCTTCTCTGAACTATTATTGCCTTATTTGCCTCCTTCCCATATCGAGTTATTGATCGCGACGCTGGGTCTGATATCATCCCTCGCATCCCACGCAGAGACAAACGGTATCTCCGGAAGCAAACTTTCAAAGTTCTTGGGTCTTTGGCTTCTCTTGGCTTCTCGAGCCGAGCCGACCGATGATTGGAACCAATTTTATGCTCGGTGGGATCGCGCAGGCCGAATTCTGGAACATTTATTTCTTGCCCGCTTGAGGTGAGCTTGGACGCGATGAGTCATTCCTTTGTTTACTGATGTCATCGCAGGGAGGAATCGTTCGCTCAGCGTTTGCCGACGCGGCTTCAGGAATTGGTTAAGCACTATCCATACAACAAGGGTTCTCCTACCACAGCAGACGATCTTCTCTCCCGTCCTCGCTTTTCTACTCGCCAATACGACGCTCTTTTTGTCCGAGTTGAGACTCTTTTGATACACAATGCCGAACGGCCAAAACAGAACCCAGTCCAACTCCTTCTCGAAGCTTTCCAACTTCCGTTCGACAACTCTTCTGGAGATGAGTGTATAGTGCTTTGGAACACCCTCAAGACCACTGCTTTTCAAGAGGCAACTTCTGATGATCCAGAAGGACCTCAGTTTACTCGCATCTTCGTCGACGAAACAATTCGGCTGTTGTCTTTACTACCCTCTGATAACAGTGTGCCGACGTCTCCCGGACTTCTGAGCTCACCTATCAGCAGAATTGTCTCTCGCAAGCGCTCTTCTTCACCCACCAAGGTTTTCGGGAACACCATACCGAAATCAGGCGCAATTAATGAATCTACCCCCGTATCTCCTATTTCGCCGTCTTCGACAGTAATCACAGATTGGACGCAGTTTTCTCTGAGTGGTTTTGGTGATACCACGCAGCCTCTGTCTGTCCTTACAGACAAGGATAGTGACGTTGAAGTCTCTCAACCCCCTATTTCGCGCAAGTCTAGCCGCCACCGTGGCAAGTCGCGCACTCGCAGAGAAGACCAAGAACCATTGAATGCCTCACCTTCATCCCAGCCCGAACGCGAGTCATCCATTATCGAGACCAAGCTTGGCTCGATACACGTGGTACAAGTCGACGAAGCCTTCATTGACTTCTGGAGTGATGCCATCGCCGACCCTATTTCCGCTAATTGGCCCACATTTGTCGTTTGTGGATTGAAGGAAACACCAAGTGCTGAGCAGCCCATCCGCTGGCTCGTTATTGAACAAGCATACAGTCACCAGCAATCTCGTACACCATCCCCAGACGCCCGCAGAGGTCGTTCCCCCCGCCCATCTTTCAAATCTGATATCTCAGGGTTCCGTATCAACACGATGTTCTCGTCTGCTCGGAAGCGTTTCAGCGTATTCAGCAAGTCGGTTACTGATTTGGACCTCAGGAAGTCAGGTGGTAAAAACCCAATCACGGGGGAACTCGGAGAGATTCTTATTGAGGAAGAATCTACGGTTGCATCTGCCCCTTTCAGGATGGATCATCATGTCAATGGTAATGCCTCCGCAGCTGCTGTCACCAGTGGTGTGGTAGCACTAGCGGATGTTGCCGATCAAGTGAAAGAGGACAAGATCTCCACCGCGCCTGTCGCTGCCGCTCCATCCGCAGATCTGATATCCACTTCCAAGGTGAGGATTCATTACCTTCGAATTTCGATTGCGAATGCCGACCTTTACAACGAGAAGTCTGACGCCACCCAGGTGGCAGCGGAGGCACCCTCAGTTGAGCCTACCCCACATTCCGGGGGTGGATCCAACAGTTCTTCCGAAGTGTCGCGCTGTCCTGCAGAAGAGGGTGTTTCTGTCGAACCATGTTCTTCAAGCATCCGTGATGTTGTCAACCCCAAGGTTGACAATACGACCGGTCCCGTTGCGGAGATTACACCGCCGATGACGGACACTTCTCACTATCTATCCTCTGGTACGGGCAACTCCACGGTCTTCGCTCCAGGGCCGTACTGACCGCGGAATTTTTTATAATTGATTTTCTAAAAGAACACGGCGCCCTCCAAGCCGAAAGTCGACCTATTGAATTGGTCACTCCACCCACCGACTTTGCCGGCGGGCCGTCCGACGTTGTCCAGGTCGACGGTCCTCGGGAGGACGCGGAAGCTGTTTCCACAACGCTGGCGCCCCCCCTCGATACCGTCCATGTAGCGGTGGCAACACCCGTCGCTCCGCTTACACCCGTCGATGACGAAGTACCTGAGTCTGCCACGGATGAACTCCATGTGGTTGAAGAAGTCTTGCAAAAAGCTTCCGGTGATCTCGTAGCGGCATCTACCGTCGAATCAGTTGGTCAACAAGAGACTACTGATGATCTTGCTTCGGAATCTACAGTAGATGTCCAGGACAAGATTAATATCGTTACTGCGACGGGAGCTCAAGTGGAACCAGATTTGACTGCTGCTTCGGTGGTTGATGGGGTTGGGGAAGCAACGGAAACTGCCGAGATACTTACGCCTGATCCGGAACTTGCTGCCTTGGTGGAGGAGACTCCTATTGCAGAGGTCACGGTTTCTGCCTGTGCTGCCGAGACCGTCGTCGAGGACTCTGCCCCTCAACCTGTGACCGCGGAGTCGCAGATCATCTCGGAAGCAAAGGAGTCATACGCCACTCAGCCACTGGAACCGTCCTCCCTCGTGGTGATCAACCCAGCCGTCGACAACAGCGATCAAACCGTGACTGGCGGAACAAAGGAGATTGCGGACCAAGTACCTGACCAAGAAGCCCGAGCTGTCGTGCAGGACGCTACTATTGTTCAATCTTCAGAAGGTGACGTGACTCCTGTCGAGGCGCAGGCTCAGACGGCGACCGAGAGCCTTGTCCTCGAGGCTCCTATCCCTGAATCTCAGGCGCCTATGCCTGCTGCGGAACACGCGACATTGGACAATGAAATTCCCAGCGCAAAGATCACCGCGGAGGCGAACGAGCTTATCGAGGATGCTCCGACTGTTGTCCCCGAATCTGGAGCGGTGGAAGCCAGGACAGTGGAATCCGAAGTCGAAGCCATTGCGGAAGGTAGGATCTCGTCACTTGCATCTATCGGTTTGGCTGAAGAAGCGCATGCTTCCGTAGACGCCCAGTTGCCCGCTCACGTACAACACGTGGGGGTGTTATCAACGGAGTCCGTCCCAGAAGCTAGGACGACCCCGTCAACCACGGTGGACGAGATCAGCGTCGTCAAGGCAGAATCCCAGCTGACACGTGATGGAACTGCTGAAGATCTCACTCCAGAAAGCCTACCGGATGAGGAGACCCATGAGATTACCGTTGACGCGCCCACCCAGTTCATACTGACAAATGCCGCTACTGACCCCGAATTCGTCGAGAAGAAAGCAACGGGGTCAACTACCGAGGAAATACAGATCCACGTGGAGCACGTGGTCCCATCTGAAAACGAGCCCGTTGCCACGGCTGACAGTGTCATATTTGAAGATCCCGTTGGTCGGGACGTGCACACACCCACAATAGGAACTGAAGAGTCATCAGACGAGCCTGGGCCTCAGTTCGTTGGTGAGGCCACGAACATCCCTATCGTTGCTACCTCTACTCCCGAAGGGGACCTTGCAGCTGTCAAGGCGGAAGCGCAACTCGAACATGAAGCTGTGCATCCTGCGGATGATGCGTTGGGTGGGCCCCAGGCGGGAGCTGAAGACGTCGAGCTAGGCTCTCTTGTTGCGTCTGAAGTCCACGAGATAGTCGAGGAAGTACAGGATGTCGTGGATGCCAGCGATCCTACAACTCACGTTGCTGACCCAGAAATCGTTGCGGACAGTGCACCAGCAACTGTTGGTGACGACGACATTCCGGCCCCAGAGGAACCCTCCCCGGATGTCGCTGAAGTAGTCCATCAAGACGTCGCAACTCCGCAGGACGGTGAGTCTCATGGGCCTTGTGTCATTCACGTCATACTTATCGAGCCTCGACAGCAATGCCCGCGGTCGTGGCCGATGAGGCAGGCGAAAATGATGAACCGCAGGGAGAGATCGACGTTTTCGCTGAGCAGTCTGTGACTTGTAAGTGCTCACGAACTTTGGGCATGAGGTACTATTGCTTACACGCCCCACGTCGACCGAAGCCGACGTCCCTAGCACGCACGAGCCGGCCGGATCATCTGAGGAGACTGCGTCTACTCCTGTAGAAGCATGATTTTTTTTTTCAGAACGCTCATCAATTCACGGTTCATTTTTTTCGTCATCGCTCTTCTTTGCCGACCAGTTCTCCCGAAGGAAACGGAACGCATACCTGACGAAGTTTTTCTACCCTCTCAACCTTCGTTTCTCATCGGTATCTTCGTATCATCTCACAGCGTATTTCTTCTTGAAACCTCGTTCTTTTTTACCACATTCTGTTCCGTCCACCATGTTTTCCACGTTCTTTCTTTCTGATACTCTCCCACTATTATTCGACAATTCTAACACATGGGTCATTGCTAGCATGCTATCTTACACGTCCCCGCAATTTTTTTGGTGCCCGTCGTTACTGGAAATTTGATTCGAGCATTCCACGAGTGATATTCTCTATAATTCACACGCCATATTCGTCTTCCCTCTGTTTTTTCCTTCTTCGCTCGGTCTTCTTCTACTCGACCTTGGTGCTTTCAACGTTCCAGTACTCTTGTGCGTAGTCCTGGATAGCACGATCGGAGCTGAATTTACCCATCTATTACATGTCGTTGGATACCCTCCTCTTAACACGTCGATTTGCAATCGATCCAATAATTTAACGCACCTTGGCCGTCGTTCGGATGCTCTTTTTGATCCATTCGTCGCGGTCGTTGTATGCTTGATCCACCATGCGCAACGCTTCAATGTCTGCCAAGAGAATGAGAAAAGCGGGTGACCGACATCCTATAAATAAGCAACTAAGAAACTCAAAAAGGCAAGACGTACAAGAGTCGAAATCGTCGGTGAGCAGATAGTAATCTCCTTGCCGGATGGTGTTGAGAAGTCTGTTGCCGACGTGCGGAACAGTCAAGAAGGGACGAAGAAACCCCACGTGCAGGTGAGGGTGTGTGCAAAGTAACGGAGAAAAACACGTACGGTTCGTAGACGCCCTCGTCACCAAACAGACCCCCCGAGACCACGTCCAATACGTTGGCGAGCGCAGGTGACTTTTGCTCGACCGGAACGGGGTGGTAGGCGTGCTGGTATCGCAAGTCTTCCACGTCGGGCGTCAGGTTTCCGAAAAAGACTGGTCGTCGTCATCGTCAGCGGCAAGAAAGTAAAAGAAAGGAGAAGACGCTCACAGACGTTGCTCTCTCCGACCTCTTCTGCAATCTCGATGTTGGCGCCATCGACGGTGCCGAGCAGGAGACCACCGTTCAAGCAAAACTTCATGTTGGACGTCCCGGATGCCTCTGTGCCTGCTGTTGAAATGTGCTGGCTAATGTCCGAGGCGGGTATCAGTATTTCGGCCAGGGTGACAGAGTAGTCGGGAAGGAAGAAAACGCGGAGGTAGTCTTGGGTGTCCGGGTCCGCATTGACTACCCGTGCGACATTGATGATGAGGCGAATGGTCTGGAAGGACAGTCAGCGACGTGGATATATGTACGCGACAAGAGGGAAGAGCATGTATACCAATTTGGCGATGTAATCTGGTGATGGGTAAGGCTTTAGAGAGTGGAGGCGTGAGACGGGCGAGTACTTACAGCCCGGGGCAGCTTTCCCAGCAAAGAAGACATTCCTTGGTGTGACTTTCTTCCTTTCTTCCGGCTTCATTGCTTTCAATGTCAAGTAACGCTGTAAAAATGTAAATCAAAACAAGCTCAAGAGTTCTGTGCTCGCCAACCCACGTGCACGACACCAAGAATATTAAGCGTTTGGCGCTGCATATGATATCAGCACCTTGTTTCACACAATCCCCTCGAGGAAGTTATACCTTGTACTCGTGAATCCTCTATACCAACGACAGGTTAACATAGAGGAAAACGAGAGTGATGCATGCTGATCTCACCTTTATCTGAACGTCGAATAAGGCACTCGTATCAACTTTGAGCCCCAAATTTATTTGCACGTAATGGGCCAATCTCTCCTTGTTGGCTTGCTTCACGGATGCCCACTCTGCCCTGAAACCCTCATCTTCTACGTAGTCCAACAAACCCTCGAGTTTTGACAGATCCTTCAGCCATGCGCTCTTGGGGATATTGAGAGTCTCAGTGATGAGTTCGCTCAAACGCGGGTTACACTAGGGGTAGATGTCAGTGGAGTGTCGTTTAGAGGGATGATGAGACGCACCTGATCAAGCCAGCGCCGCGGAGTAACTTTAAAAGAAGAATTGTCATCTGGGTATCTCCAGAAATCCTGAAGGACACTTACTGCCATTTGTGACGTTTGCGAACCTCGCATGACATTAGGTGGCAAGCTTCAAGGAGCAAAAAAGGACATACTTGCTAAAACCAAAGTAATCCACAAAGTCTTTGAAGATAGTTGTCCTGACCAAGTCGCTGTGCAACTAAGGCGACTTTTCGTACCTACGTGAACGGAAACTGGATTGCAAAACACACCTCCGCAACGCCATTGACCTTCCGGCTTCCTGTTGGAATGATAATGCATCAGAGGCTCGTCGATGCATTCAAAAAAATCACGAACCGATGCATGCCAGATGCGCCATGCGGATGTTTTTCGGGAAACCCTCTGAGAAACTGCGGTTAAGCAACTTCATGCAAGAAGAGTAATACCATTCACCTTCGATCAAAGACATTCTTGCCAACCGATCACGATCTTCAGGGAACATGCGTTCAACAGCTAATGTTGAGGATTAGCGTGAGGATGTTGAGATTAACGAATGCTCACACTGCAAAAAGAACCTTCAAAGCCAATCACGCTGCACCGTTTATTCGGAGGGTCACGAGAAGAAACTTACAAATTCTGCAAACATCCGAGTCGGAGGGTTAGTGACACCTTCCTTTTAAAGAATGAAGAAGATAGGGACTGACTATATCAAAGATAATCTGCATGTGTCTAAGAATGGTAAATTAATGGTGTCGGGCAAGGGTACAGACAACATACCGAGGCAACAGGTGCTCCATCAGGGGGACGGGCCATTTCTCCAATGCTTCCTATAAACGATTTTTTGTCAAGACAGTGATGATTGATGAAGTACGGGATCACCGACAGGGAGCACGGTATGGTTAGTGAAGAAGAAGGTCTCCGTGACGATCTTCCACGCTGTTGCCCATGCCAAGTCTTCTTCGTCGAGCAAAATACGCATCAGTTCCGGGATTGCCAATGTTGGGTGAGTCTGGAAAACTATTCCAAACCAAGTCCTGACAAGAAAAACCTCATGATGCACTGACGTCATTCAGCTGAATTGCGACATCTGATAACCGTCGAGTTGAGTCAATCACAACCAAGAAGCGGATTTCCCACTGGCAACTCACATTCAGGCAACTCCGTGATCGGTTTACCAAGGTTCTTGAATCGCCGTAAGATGTCTGCGAGACTCGCTGCTGTCCAGAAGTATTGTTGTTTGAGCCGCAACTCCTTCCCAACTGTCGACACAACCATGAGCAGACGATCAACCGATGCATGGAACGTATCCCTCACAAGTTGTGTGGTCGTTGGGATAAAGCACAGAGGTGATAGCGGCAGCACTGTTAGAGGATTCGATGGCGCGTTCATAATCTCCGGCTATGCAAAATCAGTCAGTTGATCGACAACATCCCTGCCAGAATCTCCTCACCGTTGAAGCTGTTCAAATCGAAACCTCGCTTGGGTTTACTCTCCCAAAGGCGAAGATTGTTGGTATTCCTGGTGTCATATCCTGGAATCATGACGTCATACGCAACTGCCAACACTTCCTGTCCACCATGCCAGACACCACGCCCGCTCCCATCGTGATACTTGTCTGCGGCGCCATAAAAGCGAATTTCGTACGTGACATCGATGCGGGGCAGTTCCCAGGGATTGGAATTCTCAAGCCACGGATCCGGAGCCTCCAGCTGCTGTCCATCGGGGGAGATAAGCTGCTGGAAGATACCATACTTGTAACGCAACCCGTATCCCCAAACCGGAAGTTCTTGCGAGGCAGATGAATCGAGATAACACGCTGCAAGGCGCCCAAGACCACCATTTCCCAATCCAGCGTCTCGCTCCCGGTCCAGGAGGTCTTCCATATTGAACCCGAGCTTATCTACGCCTTCTTTGAACTTATCTTTCAACCCAAGGTTGAGGAGCGCATTGTCGAGAGCCCGTCCCATCAGGAACTCGAGAGAGAGATAATATGCGCGCTTTTCCCCCTTCCGGTTCAATTGCAATTGCGTATCGTTCCAGTTGATCTAGAGGAATGGGCATCATTTTCGAAAGCTACCACGCCGACTGTCATAGTAGCAGACACTCACGAGCAAGTTGTCGCGGACGGACAAGGCAGTCGCCTGATAAGCACCCAGGTCATCCAGACTGTACACTTGGCGTGCCAACGATGTCTGAACGTGGTTCACGACAGATCTTGTGATCGACCGAACGCCTGCGAGTCGTCAGCACCACCGACTGGGGCATTCCGATCACGCACTCGTATCGAGCTGTCTATAGCCGTCCTTCCACACATCCTCCTCGCCCCTGGGCCATTTTTCTTTTCCAGACTCATCTTTCTCCGGAAGATAGCCTGGAACGATACGATGCTCGATATGATTACTGCCAAAAGAATGCATCTACACACCCGTAAGAGTCCTGACATGCCTACGGGGGCGTTTGGGTTTGCCAATGGTTGCGGGATCGAGGATGGATGTCATGATAGTAGAATGGATGTAGGTGACAAGGGGAGGCAACGAAAGTTCCCTTCTGAAAAAGGCCCGGATTCAGAGAAATCAAATTGTCAACTGGGAACAAACCGGGGCTTAAATAGGGGGTATTGCCGTCAGACCTGAATGCTAATCAGACTACATTGAAAGAGGTCGCGAATGAACGCTTTTACATAAAGTTACACAATCCTGGAATCCGAGTCTATCGTAATTCGACCAAGGGTGTGCTGAAATCAAGTGATGAGATACTAACTACACGAAATAGAATGACTCGTATGAAGCTGGGCAGAAGGTTTTGAGCACATTCAGTAGGCTAGCCGTCCAAGGAAGCTCTGAAAGAACCAGCTTCGTTGTCCTGACTGTGATGTCGACATCGGAGGCGTCCCTGTCCCCATTCCCTTTGCATCATCGACGACATTTGGGCATGTAGTGGTGACCTCTGGTATTGACACTACGGTGCCACCGTCATGCTCATGCGTGGCGTGGACATCGATGATTTGGTAGTGTGACATGTGCTTGATGAGTTTGGGCCGCATCGGCGCACTGATGTTAACGAGCTTGAACTCATGTCCGGGGGCGGGGAGCCTGAGGGAGAGGCATGCGGCGCCGCCATCCTGCTTATGCGTGGCGTGGACACGAGTCGGTGATTTGGAAGGGCGACGTGCGGTTGGTGAACATGCGCCACAACTGCGCGCTCATGCCGCCGGAGAATTTGGACTCACGTCCACCGGTGGTGAAGGAGAGGGAAAGTGACGCATCCGGGAGGTTCTTGAGCTGCGGGAATGCATCGCGTGCATGAGAGAGTGCTTGCTGGTAGAGATGGTCAGAGAGCAGTACCGTGACGTCGACCACGCTGTGGAAATGGCAACGCACCTCGTAGTTTAGTGCAACTGGGACGTACACTAGCTGCCTGTTATACCGGTAGACGATGATGTCAGGAGTACCAGTAGTGGCAGAAGAGAAGCGAGAACTCCAGTAACTTGAATAGTCCAGGATTCGCGAAGGGCTCAATATTCGGTAGAGCTCCATTTTTGCGCGTTCTAGGCATCTGCTGCACACAAACGTGTTTTGTTCGTTGGAAAAAGCTGTACATAGCTTCAAGACGAAGCAGAAGCACCGCCGCGTCAACTTACCATTCTTGCCCTTACATTCGCCCACAGCGCCGAAACGTCCTTTGTCCTTCCCATCACCGCCGACGAGCTCTACTTCGTCTCGTGCGGTTCATACCAGGGCAGAAACATGCATCACATTCGAACAAAGTTGCGCGCGGTGGAGTGGTATACCGCGAGCCCGTGCGCTCGTGCGCACAATCGTAAGCACCCTTTAAAATGCACATGTCGCGGGCATCTATGTACGTTCGCTTTTTCTTTTCGTGGCACTGCTCTCATTCGACGTGCCCAATGCCCATCAATTGAGTCTTGGTTCTCCCATCGTGTTTTGTCCTGCACTAGCAGCATAGACCGATGCGCGCGATCAGTTCCAGTTTGATATCGTATGAACCCTCTTGCTTGCGCCGTCCCAGCACACCCCGCTCCGCGTCTGCCTGTTTATGACGACATGAGCAATTTTGCGTGCGACATCGGCGACCTGTGGCAAGGCCTCGGTCGTGTTTGACGGCGGTTTCTGACCTTCGACGTCCATTGCGTGTGTGCGCGTCGAGGTGGGGTACCCGATCTCATGCGGGCGGTTGTAGCCCTGACCGTCTTTTTGTCTATCCCAATCCCTCACGCTCACGAGGGGCTCGATGATCTCGAACAATGGCGCCATTGTGCCATCGCCTCAGACGTGCTGATGCTTCGCACCTCGAGCCCGCCCATCCAGGTAATCGCGTCCCTCCGGAGCTCTGGAGGACAGGAATGAGGAAGACGAGGTAAAGGGGTCACCCAGCCGGAGATCTGCACGGCGCACGAGCAATGGGTTCGTCCGTCCTCGCTCGGACCTGCAGGAACTAACGCACATGTTTCTGTTACAGCTCGATCGCTTTGTCCAAGCTCGCTCAAGCAACAGATGCCCATACACTTTTCATTTTGATACTAGTTCCAAGACTCATGATATATCGAGCTATTGGTGAACATCTTGTTTCCAACTAGAGACGAACGGGCAACATGAGTAAATCATATGGGTCCTATGGCAGGTTGTACTCTAGAAAACCTATATATCTCTGCCAACCCTACTATGAAGATATGGCGCGTTGTGAAAGGATTGGTCCACAGATTGTTGACCGGACCACCTATGTGCTAATCGCCGTAATCGGTGGAGTGATGTGCTATTTGAACCAGTGTAGGTTGGTACATGAAGCTTTGAGGGGCCCCCCTTCTAGAAATCCAGGGCACGACTCGGAGCTTGTGGTGGCGTGTGAGCACACTGGTCCTATGCATCTATATCTGTCACCCGTCGTCGACAATACTAATGAGTGGTACGTACTGACCAGACTGGCGATTCTGTCGAAAGGCTGAACTTTTTGTGAGATCCGCAAGTCGAAATCAATACCGGCGGTGGGAGGGTACATGCTGTAGCATTTGCAGCAAATGGTGAGTATATCGTGAGCGGGGATGAACGATGCGTTCGAGTGCGGCGAGTGGAAGACGGGAAAGAAATGGAAACGATGGAAGCGGGAGATGACATCGTCTACCTGGCTGTCTCGAACGATGACAAGTGGATCGCAGCGGGGTCATTCCAGCGCCGGGTGTTTCTGTGGGACGCAACGACATTCGAAAGAGTCTTCGATCACCGGGAGAACGACAGCATCTATGGAGTAGATTTCTCGCCCGACTCGACCAGACTCCTTGTTGCTTCTGGTAATGCAGCCACTGTCTTTGAGGTTGCATTTCAGACCGGGCGGGTTCAACTCCGAGTCGGTCCACTCCACCACGAGAGTCGGGTACAAGCAGCGAAGTACTCCCCCACAGGTGACCGGATCGCGACAGCGTCATATAATTCTGTCCAAGTCTGGGACAGTGGCAATGGTCGATCACTTCTACAGGTCAAGGTGGACATCGCACCGCTACACAAGACTGGTCTGCTATGGGGAGATCACAATCGCCTCTTCGTCGTATCCAATACCAAGCTAGAGATACTCCAAGCATCCACGGGATCAAAGGTATTCGAATGGCATGTGCCCCATGCTCTAAGCCTCACCCTCAGAATGATTGCCCTGCCGCGACATGAAGAGTTCATCGTGTACCTTACAAACCAGACTGTCGATTTTTGCAACTCATGGACAAACACCCAATTGGCCCGCATCGAACAATCTGAAAACATATGTTCAATTGCACTCTCTCCAGATGACCAGTTTGTTGCGATTGGTGGAGACAGCGGGAAACTCGTCGTTTCAGGTCTTTCTCGCTTCAGTGCAAGTGTCCAGTATGGTTCAAGGCGACTTTTTAATCGTTGTCTGTCTAGTCGCATCTAGGTTACTTATTCCGGGAACCAAATATTCCTATCGATGGCGACGTCCTTGATTTCTGGAAGCATAGCCGACTTGCGGAAGCTGAAGTGTCGCTGACGACAGCAATCTCCACTTCACACAATACTAGCCAACACGTACTCGCATGTAGAGCTCTCGTCAGAACACGCTTGCAACAGTGGGACGCTGCCATTAGTGATGCTGACCAGGTTTTTGTCTTTCTTTTGTAATATAAGCCGACACTGACGTCAATCTATAAGTCCATCGACATTGATCCATCCGTTCTTGGCTATATTGCCAAGAGTAGGGCGCTCGTTGGCAATGGGGAAAGGGATAAAGCGTATCGAACGTGCGACATCGCGTTGCAGCACTTCCATTCAACGCATGTCTCTTTTATGCTCCTCATCAAAGTGTGTATTCCAAGCTGTCAACCTCGGTTGCCCCCTGTTCACTCATCTTCTTAGGCTATCATTGTATTCACGGCTGGAGAATATGAGGATGCGATTTCACGTGTTGACGATCTAATTGCTACAGTCCCCTGGCACTCAGTATGTTATGTGATCCAGGTATGTGGATCCCGTATGACTGCATGAGATCCGTCCTTGATAGCATCTTGAGTAGGCATACATGTATCTTCTTATAGGGAGCTCGCATGCGGAGGATCACGAGGCTGCGATACGATCGTTTGAGCTTGCGAAAGCCCGATTGGGAAATCACGTAGGGACTGGCCACCTCACTGCTATTACACTGGTAAGTTTCCTGTTCTATCTCTCGCGACTTGCTAACAACGATGATCGTCATGGCAAATATTCGGCTGGAGGTTTGATAGTCTCGCGATCACGATTCAACAGAGGCTTTGTGAGGCCCTCTATGCCGCAAGTCACACAAAGAAGGCAGTTGAGTCTGTGCTGGAGGTGATAAATACATATGACAAAAACGTCTATACGAGGGGACCTCTCATCGAATGGGTTTCAGGTGCGTTTACTCCATCACTGTTGGTGTGCACACATTCAATGATTTTTGACAGGTTTTGCACATAAATGTCTCTCTGTTTCACACTCTAGTGGCAATGAAGCGTTGTCTCATGCAGTGCTGGATTCAATGACATCGACGATACTGTTGCGAGAGTGGGCAAAATCAACACTGACGTTTCGCCCGTGGAGAGATGCTTTGGTATCATCCGACCCTGTAAGGATTTCGATTTGCTATCGTATCGTCGAGGTACATATAACACTCTTCACATGTAGTTCATCGCCCCAAGACCATTGGTATATCGTGCCGTATGCGAACGTCTCGAAACAACCGACCGTATAATGGAAGCTAGCGAATGCATTTACCAAATGGCGAATAAATTGGCAAAGGAGATAAGTGGGCAAGATAAGCAGATGAAATGGGTGTTCGGTAAGATATCGATATCTCAAGTATTTATGGCTGTCGTTGTTCATGTCATCTAGACTTCAAACAGCGTTGTTTGTCTAAGCTAATGGATCTTGGAAACGTCGCATTGACTGCGGAAAGAAACGATGATGCAATTGCTCAGTATTCAGCTGCGTTTGGCGCTCAATCCTGCTGATCCGCAGGGTTTCCTGATCAAGCGGAGCGAGGCGTACGTGGCCAGAGGTTCGTGGAAAGAGGCATTAGCCGATGCAGAGGAGGTTCAGCACTTTGTCTCATGCATGATAATTTCTGTATTATTTCAAGGTGATCGTGCTGGATCCATCGTCTCCATGGGGCTACGGGATGAAGCATGCCGCTTTACATGTGGCGGGTGATTACGACAAAGCAATTGAAGCATATGAGAAGATGCTCTCGATAATGTTGCACTCACCAGACGTAGAGACTCGCGGTGAGAATATCAACACGGTGGTAAGGTTATCCTACTGATCCTTTCCCCTCAGAGCATCATCGCAACTACATCAGCCCAGCACGAACGATGGAAACGATCCGGAGGACTGTACAAGACACCATCAGAGACTCCCCACGCGTGCTCATCAACACTCTCACCGGTCGCCTTTGCCACAAAACAGAACAAGCCGCCGCGTTTGAGTCCCTGCCTGTCTTCAAAGAGTTGATATCCTCTGTGACAACAGAGTTCAATCCAGACCGTGTCTTGCACGCTGTCAGGGAGTACTACCGCTATGCCACATTCTCCCACAAGTGGGAGGAAAACGAGCCTCTGTTTGAGAAAGTCACCCAGATCATGGTGTATGATCTGGAAGAATCATTTACCCACGATAAGCTTCAAATGTTCTGCAAGATCGTGCGGGATTTAGGATTCAATTGGGCGTGGAGCGATACATGCTGCATAAACAGGACAGATCACTTTGTTCTCCAGGAAGCCATCGTTGCTATGTTCAAGCGGTATGAAGGTTCTACCATGACGATCATATTCCTCCGTGAAGTTCGCTCTCCATCGCGGCGTGGCGATCTTGTAAAGAGCATTTGGAACTCTCGCGCGTGGACATTCCAAGAGTACCATGCATCAAAAGCAGTCAGATTCTACACCGAGGACTGGAAACCTTACATGAACCTGGATGTACCGAACCACAAGGAGTGTCACGAGATTATCTCGGAGATGGAGGAGGCAACAGGTTTCTCTCCACAGGCCTTAATGTCACTTCGACCCGGGTTAGATGACATCCGAGCGAAGCTGTGTCTTGCTTCACAACGAAAGACCACGCTGGTCGAGGATGCGGCATACTCACTCCTCGGAATATTTTCAGTCTCTTTGCCTGTCATATATGGGGAGGGGGACAAGGCACTCGGCCACCTCTTGGCACTGCTGCTGACGAGCTCGGGAGACACGAGCATTCTCGCTTGGACCGGGAAATCTGGCAGTTTCAATAGCTGTCTCCCGGGCGATATCTCTGTGTTCAGCAGGTTGCCAACTAAACTACGCACATCCCATTGGTCACAGATAATACTGAAGTGGACACAACGGTTACCCGACTGAATCCAGCATTGGTCATGAAATTGTTTGACTGCCTGGTTGGTCTTCCTGTTCCATTATTTGCAGGCCGACGGATGTAGCTTCCATGTCTCACCTTCAAACTTGGAGCTGTATTAGCTTCTCGGAATGGTTCGGAACAGATTTTTCGTGCTAAGACAACTGTCCTTGGAATCGTGGAGATCCGGACGAATGAAAATCTATCTAGAATGGATTCCCTCTATCTAATTCATCCCTGGATCGACACTCTCCTCAACCGTCAACCTGTTGGAAGTGTCATGGAGACAGTACTTGAGGAACCTGAGGATGCCGATGACCCGTCTCCGGCAGGCACCTTGTCATCGTCCCCTGAACCCTTCAATGTCACACGACCACCCAGGCCATCACGAGCATCATGGCTCCCTGAGCGTCTTTGGTTGCCATTTAGCGGACAGTCTGCCACACATATTGGAGATGCATCTTCCCTCCGACCCCCGTCATCCGTATCACAGGTTGATAAACAAATGCAAGCCCGTCAAGCAGTCGCTAGATTGAGGAAACCGTTCGGTGCATTGCTGTTCATGCCGAATCCTGGTGGTGGGGCTGCGTATAAAAGGGTTGCGACGGAGAGCTTGATCACTGTGCAAGTAGTCGAGGAGATCACGCCCACAATATTGAACAAGCTGATCGACGGCGTACGGATACTGGATGTTCTCTGAAGATGACTCTCAGTTACACGGCCCTTTCGTTTATTTACTCCCTCAGCAGCTTGCGACTTTTCTGACATTATCCAAAATGTTCTTTACAAATTCTTTCTTGCTCAGCCCACTGTTTTCGACGTTGTTTTGCTGACTAGTAATCCGACAGATGCATCTGGCGCATGACCACGCCACGTACGTTGTCCTGAGTTTACCTCCCGGGTGTCTAGGTCGTAAGGGAAGTGTGGTATAGTATCGGCGAAGTGTGATCCGTTCTTCCCCAAAATCTTGTGGCTACCCCTCCATGAGGCTGCCTAGTATCCAAGTCTCGTCTTTGGACGAGCGACGAAGTGGAGGCAGGAGAAGAAACGGTGCCGGAGTCGCTTACATCGTCAAGCTGTTCAACTCAGACCTTCAAGCACTGTGGTTTCACCATGTGTACTCGTGCCTCGCTACGTCTATGTGGCACGTCGTCGATAGACGGACTGCGATAAGCCTGTAGGAAACGCAACACAGATCCGACGATCAACGTGACTCACATCTTGCTGGCCCTCCAGTTGCCATGCCATGTTGATCTCGACTGTTTCAAGCAGGGTCTGTCTTGAGGGAGACTACTGTTCACGTACCACTTACGTGACTCCAAGAGCTCATACCATTTTGTAGCGATTCCAACTGTACATGGAATTCGAAATCGAGGTCCAGTCGTCGAGCGTCCCAACCGAAGGTGCGGAGTTGCGGTAATTCGAGCATGACGGAGAAGTGGAATCACCCGTTTGTTTCGATATACCTTCTCTTCCTATTCCTCTATCCCAGAATGATGTCATCGCTGTGAGAGCTTATTACCCAACATTTACAAATTTCCTCCTAGGTCCTTCTGAAGAATACTAATATCGCCGGGATCTATTATCGGGAAGATGAGAGTGGGAGTTCTTGAGCTGGCGAGACGACTCGGAAGGGGACACCCAACCTTGGACAGCGGCGGCTCAAGCTTGACCGAGAACATCTTCCACTACCAGCTCAGAATGATGTCACGGAGTAAGATTGGATTACTATTTATTGACTGAACCACTACAACACTAAATCATTTATAAATTTCCTCCTAGGCTATTGAGGTCCGAAGAATGTCATCACCGCCGGAATCTTTCATGAAGAAGTGAGTAAACTCAAGGCACAGTGTAATTGTCCACATACTTCCGGTCCGTTGGGAGATGGGGCCCTCCATGTGTATGACCCGGTGCGGTCGCCATCGTGGCACTGGCAGGACGAGAATAGGTGCCCTTGAACTGGCGAGACGAAGGGGGTGTCCAGGCTTGGGCAGCAGCAGGGGCAAGACAAACGAGGCGTGTGAAGAGGGCCGAATATGAGGGGTCGGAGATGTCGAGCGTGTGCATCTTACGAGCCAGCACTTCTATTTCGTCCATCTGGGCCCTGGAGAGGATGCTGAGATCAGACGTGACCCTGTTAGTCCGGACATCTCGTGGTGCGTCCTTTCCGTCGTTTGTTCCTTCGTTATCATCGTCAACGTCAAACTGGATGGTATGGGTGGGACGGTTAACATTCTGCCTGGCAGTGGCGGTGGCTGCAGAACGTTCATCACGGAGGGACTTCACAATATGCGTTAGGAGAAGATCGCGATCGGCATCCAAAAGGACAAAACGACCAGCTTGAAGGACATCCTCAAAATTCGGAGGTTCGCCCTGGGAAAAGGAAAAGTCAACCCACATGACCTTCAGGCGCCAGGCTACGGCCTGTTGAAGAGCTTTGGGCAGCCCTTTCCAAAAGCTCCAGTCGCGCTCGTATTCTGATATCTTGTTGTTGGCCACGAGCCATACCGCGATGGGACGGAACCGGCGATAGTATTTAAGGAGCTCGGTCTCCGTAGAAATGTCATCGTTTCTAGGAGCAGCGACGACAGATGCAAGATCATGAGGAGTATAGCGTCTGCCCTCCGCAGCGCCAGGATAGTAGTAGAGCACACTCTTTTTCAAGGTGGTGTAATCGTGGCTTTCGTATCCCTCGAGAGTGATCCAGAATTGCTTGGTCATCTTGTCAACGTAGCGCGTGACCATCGTACATTTCTCTGCGTCGGTTAGACCGCAAGCATCGGCAAGGTCATCGAAAAGATTGAAGAACTCGAGGAGGTCCAACGTCTCGCCGCCCGTGAACGAGGGAGCCCCGGCATCGGTAGGTCCTGGCATAACAATAATCTCTTTAGTCATCGGCAACTCTGTCGACATGGCGATGGTGGAGGGGGACGCGAGTGAAGAAACAGACAGAGACGATATCTATTGGCAAGGAAGCGGAGGCCAAGGAGAGCGTAGAGATGAACGGTGACTCGGATGGATTGGGTGAGACTGAACGTTACCAAGCGGCAGCGAGTAGACCTGGATCCAGTGGGGAGCGTGTGGTGTAAGAGGGAGTCGGCCAACAAATGCTGGTACGAAAAAAGATAAATGGGAGCGGGGGTGTAGACGGGCGCGTTCGGTCCTGACAGAGGTAACGGACGAAACTGAAGTGGGGTCGTATTCGATGCCAGTTAGCTGCGAGACAAGCAAGTTTATATAGCGTGCAGCAAACGAAAGAACAAAGGCCATGTCGTAGTAGCAACGGCCCGGGATGAACATGTAAGGAGGTCAATGGATAAGCGAGGCATGGTGACGGAGCATACAGAAGGAATGGCAAAAATGGGCGGTCGCTATGGTTCTTATTGAGCGTGCAGTCAGCCCGAAGGACAGGCTGCCTCGGGGAACAACTTGAAAGGCCGTTGCCCCGGATGTTGAACTTCCTGAAACTGTTAGCGCAACTCCACCACGTACTACCTAACGCCCGCCTTCAAGTTCTGCCGTAGGACTTGGACGTTCATATCTTTCTCCACCTCCTCCGAAGGCTCACTCCAGGACGAAATGCTGTTCAAGCACTGGCACTCAGATTTGACCCGTGTGGGCTTTGGGGAAGATGTAGGAAAAAAAGACCGTCGTGCCCTAACAGTTGTTCTGTGACTCTTAGTCTTTCTTCGTCGCTTCAAAGGGGCCTCAGATATTCTTTATCATCTCGATTGGCATTCGGGGCTTGGGCCACTCTGCGGTTGTCTCGTCCTTCAAATTTGCCTTGTCCGGTGAAATTGACTTGCAGAGCCTCCCCTCCATGCAACCCCGGGCCAGAACCTTGCATGCCCTTGAGTTCTCTCTCGCTAGCACCCAACGAATCCATACCCGCGGCACAGTTCTGAGTCTACTCGGAGCTTCAACACCGAATACGGTGGGTTGCTTCGCATCTGGCTTGTCTGCACCCGCACAAACGCGAAATCAGCGAAATTTCTGAAGACCATATAAGTAAGCCACTTGGTCGCCGTGTTGAATGCCAAGTACTTGGCGAAAAGCGTCGAGCCCGAGGACAGAGGTACCCTCTCGTCCACCGAGTCGGATGATTATTGATCAGCGATTCCGAAAAATAGTGTTTGGAGGTCTGCCCAATCGGACTGACGGCAGATGTCGGACGTGCTCTCCATTCTGAGTCCGATTCAACCTCCTTGAATGACCTCGGGGTCTGCCTGCTGGCAGCGGATATCGGATGTAGATGGTGATCGATATGGCTGGCTTGACCTCCTCCCTTGACCTCACCGTGACCGCTACGCAGACTCTGTGTCCCACAGCTCTCCATCAAACACATCTT
>JBBPLL010000113.1:33204-63988 GCA_038089755.1 Leccinellum rugosiceps | reverse complement strand
GTCGAAGACTACTCAACCTGACGGCGCCATGTACTGAGCATCCGTCATGATTGCGGGCTCGAATCCCAACGTCGACGTTGAGCTCAACGCCCCTTATCCAACGACGTATACCGTCGAGATCTTTTACCCGTCCTACTTTGCATCGAGTGTCCGGCCTCAGGTGACGGGGGTGCCGTCGACACTGACCTACGGCGGGTCCTATTTCAACCTGACGATCTCCTCGGCGTCGTACAAGGGCACGTCGGCCAACGATGCGGCTGCCAACACCACGGTGGTGCTCTCTCGTGGAGGGTTCACGACGCACGCGATGAACATGGGCCAGCGACATCTGCAGCTCAACAACACGTACACGGTGAACAGCGACGGGTCGTATGTGCTGCACGTGTCGCAGGTGCCACCGAACCCGAACCTGCTCACGCCCGGGCCGGCACTGCTGTTCGTCGTCGTGAACGGGATACCGAGCAATGGGACGATAGTGATTGTCGGTACTGGCAACGTGGAGACGCAGCCGACGCAGGCTGCAACAGAGCTTCCGGTGTTGTCGAATGTGACAACGACGGTCAAGTCGTCGAGTGGAGCGGATGGGAGAGGGGTGGTGACGGGCATGGTGGCCGGCGCTGTGTTGGTGGTGTTGACCATCTTGAGCGTGTGATGGTCTCGTGCTGTGTTTCTCCAACGTGAACAAGGTTTTTGAATTGGGCACTCTTATTTGTTGCTTTTTATCACTTGGGAGGGTAACGGATATCTCCACATGGACTATGTATTTTCATGATTTTGGACTTGGACTCGAGGTTTGAATGTTGTTCTGTTTCGTAAAATGACTTCCTTTGACGAGCCCCACAATATAAATGGCGCTGCCAAAGGTCACCGGTCACCTACCAAAGTGAATGAAAGGAACCCAAGATTTGAAGGGAACGCCAGAGTCCCGAAGATGCTGGATGGCGCGGTGCAATGCTGCTGCCCCCTCCGTACTGTTGGGAACCTGGCCAGCATCTCGAAACAGGTGCTCGTACACGTCCCTCGCCACCTTTGGTCCGACATTGTCCATCATCGACCACATCGTCCCGATCACGCTGCCGTACCCGGCAAGAAGCATCCCAGCAGCGAGATGAACAGATTCTTCCGATAGCGTTTCGTCTCCTTGGGCAGTCTGACAGGCAGAAAGGAAGGCGAGTCCACCTTTGGGGCGCGACAACTTCATAATGTCCGAGAGCTTCAAGCGCTGTTCGTTGGCGAGGCATAGCCCGCTGTCGAGCGGTCTCTCGGGATCCTGTATTCCGTGACATGCAAAATGGACCCATTCGTTGTTCTTCAACTTCTCCATGACGTCCTCGATAGTGCCATCAGAGTTCTGGAGGGTTACAAAAGGGGATTTGTCGGATAGTTCTCTGATCGAATCAATCTCGTGCTTCACTGCAACCAGTCTACCGAGTCCGTCTGTTGGTGGTTGAGGGACGGCAAGTAGGCGAACCTTGGAAGAAGGGTCACCCAGACCATTCTGAGGTGATGATGCCAGCGAACTCAAAGTCAGCAAGTAGGAAGATATAACAAAATCAGAAAGTTTTGTGCCTCGCTCGACTGTATCATAAAGGCCAGCAGCATGTATGGGCAAAAAGGAAAAGGGACCAGTCGGACACCAGAAGATACGGGTCATTCTATCAGTATCAGATGGTGGATCCTGAAAACAAGCAAATCTCGAGTCGTAATGGATCAAGATCGAGATTTTATATGAACGACTTACCAAAAAGCCGAGTGCCTGAAGAACGGGGTTTACAACATCATTCCAAAGGAGTTTCAGGATGAACTGGTACAGCGCATTCGGAGTATATTCTTCGAAACGAAGCTTTGGCTTCGTTTCCGCAGGTTCTCCGAGTCGTTCATGTGACTCCGTTGTGGCTGCCCGGTCACCACCATCAGTCACATCTCCATCCAAATCCATAAATTTGTTCGTGAGGTCTATATCTTCAAAAGGGATGGGTTTGTAGAGCTCATCGCGAGAGAAAACAAGACGATGCTGCTCGAGCATCTCGTGGAGCATTTTTCGCAAGGCTTCCATATGAGCATGGCAAATTTCAGGGAGGGGGACATGGATGACGCTCTCCAATTCGGACATAACGATCAGTGCATCACATCTTTCTTCGCTAGCTGTGAGATAAACGACTGGTCCGGAGCTTGCCAAGGAAGCAAGTTGCTTGATCGTCTTCGAAAGCAAGAATTGGTCGAAACCTGGCAAGGACCGTATCTGAAGGAGGAGATCCTCTTGTCTGAGAGCAAGGTCATGATGTTTCTGGATGTCTCGTTCGAGCAATCGAGTGTCTGCTGAGATGTTTGCTGACTGGGGGAATGTGGCATTGTCCCGAGTACTTGCACGTTCCAGCTCCTGTGAGATTTGTCGGAATTGATCAGCAAGGGCAGGATGCTTGTGACCTAAGTTATCGACTGGAGTGCGAAGCTGGAGGAACTGAGTCTAGACAATGGAACGCCCTTGCTCGAGCCACTCGACAGCTAGTTCTGGACGACCAGCTTCAAGAGCGGCAGCAACTGAGTCACGTGTAACGTCGGCTGCTTCACCAAGTAAACGATGACGTTCGGTGACCGAGAGGCCGAGCCATGCCAACTGTGGGAGAAGGTCGAGAGCGCATGCACATGCATCGAGGAGAGCTGTATTATCTCCTTGAAGTTGTGCACACGAAATCCAGGAGCAAGCGGCACGGAAGCGGGTGGAAGCACGACCAACGGATGCACGACCAGCAATTGAAAAATTGAGAGCAGCAGCAGAGAGATCAGAAGAATCATGAAAATGGTCAAAACGGATACAAAGTGCACACCCAACGCCGATCAATAAAGCCGGTTTGTCTGGAAGGCCGTCAGGTGACAGGCAAACAGCTTCCTCTCTCATCAAGATGGACCTATTTAGATCCACGGGGTCCCCGAGATGCTCGAAGCGACTCAACAATGAGCTTCCGAGGCTGTACAGCCGACTTGGCTTGTCTGGATGGCCGTCGGGTGTCCGACAAACAACCTCTTCAAACATTGAGATGGACTTCTGTAGATCGGCGAGGTCTCCGAGACGCTCAAAGCAACTCAATAACGAGTTCCCGATATTCCCCAACCAAGTCGCCTTGTCTGGATGGCCATCAGATGTCAGACCGACAGCCTCCTCTCTCGTCGAGATGGACCTGTTTAGATCCGCAAGGTCCCCGAGACGTTCAAAGCGACTCAATAACGAGTTCCCGGGGTTGTTCAAGCAACCCGGCTTCTGTGGATGGCTGTCAGGCGACAGACAGACAGCCTCCTCAAACATCGAGATGGACCTATTTAGATCCGCGAGGTCTGCGAGACGCTCGAAGCGATGATATAATGAGCTCCCGAAGTTGTTGAACCGATGTGGCTTGTCTAAATGGTCGTCGGGCGTCAGACAGACAGCCTCCTCAAACATCGAGATGGACTTGTTTAGATCTGCGAGGTCCCCGAGACGCTTAAAACGACCCAATAATGAGTTCCCAAGGTTGTTCAAGCAACCAGGCTTGTCTGGATGTCCGTCGGGTGTCAGACAGATAGCCTCCGCTTTCATCAAGATGGACCTGTTTATATCCGCGTGATCTCCGAGGCGCTCAAAGCGACTCAATAATGAGTTCCCGAGGTTGTTTAACAGACGTGGCTTATCTGGATGGCCATCAGGTGACAGACAGACAGCCTCCTCAAACATCGAGATTGACTTCTTTAGATCCGCAAGGTCCCCGAAACGCTCAAAACGATTCAATAGTGAATTCCCAAGGTTGTTCAAGCAATGCGGCTTGTGTAGATAGTCGCAAGGCACCAGACAAACAGCCTCCTCAAGCATCAAGATGGACCTGTTTAGATCTACGAGGTCGCCAAGGTTGTCGAACCGACTCGACAGCGCGTTCCCAAGGTAGTTCAACACAGACGGCATGTCCTCGTCAGGAGGATGGCCAGGATGGCTATAGGACCAAAGATCCGCTGCATACTCGAGCATTGAGATTGCGTCATGGATATCAGCAAGCACCCCATTGCGTTCGAACCGATCAGATAACAGCACTCCAAGGCCAAAGATTAGGGTAGGTCGGTCAGGGTTCCAGTATGACATGTCCTGTAGCAGGTCTCGCCTCTCCTGTATCACATCATCGGCCGTCGCTTGCTCTGCCGGTGGGGATTCTGCATCTCCTGCATCCACAGATAGCGAAGCCTCGGCCATCTGCAATCCGAAAAGCCCTGCTCGGTATGCATAACTTTGTGTCTCCGAGACCTCCACTACTCCTGCCAGTAAAACCGTCGCTTCCTCTCTGTCCAACTGGAGCCCTCGCTTGTGGAAGCGCGCAAGTAGCGCAAGACCAAGTTCCAGCACAGTTGTCCAATGATCTGGATGGTTTATCCTCCGAAGTCGTAGAGCGTCCCGATACAAACCGATTGGTGCATCTAGGTCAAGGCATCGATTGTTGGTTTGGCAGTCGATGAACCTTGCATTGGCCAGATTGAATAAAACGGCTGAGCGATTATGATGATCTATGGGGCAAATCTCCTGAACATGTATGAAAGTCTGAATGGCTGCGTCCAGATCCATTTCGTCTTCCAAATGGCGGTAACGCAGGAGAGCACGATGTCCCTCATCAGTAAGTTGTTCCAGTGCGTTCATTCCGCGTGACTCCGGTAGCTATTGTCACGAGTTCAGAGAATGACTACAGCGTCATGAACGACCTGCTTACGTCGAGTTTGGGACAGGGTTTATTCGCTTCACAAATGCGTCGCTCAGTGATGATCCCGAGGGAAGAGCACCGCGGTAAAATATCAGCCTCCTGCCCAATAGAGTCGATGGCTACGAGAGGTCAAGGAGAGTGTGCGACAGACAAAGAAATTGCTCACGCTGAAGCGGTTCATTCCGATGATGGAACAACACCTCTCCTACAGTACTCTTGAATTGACGGAGTAATTCTCCATATCCTAACCTCGGTCCAAGCTCGAACGATGCGTAGACACCAAACGAAATGGAAGAATATTGATTTGATGGCCTTGTCAGCTATTCAGTGAAAGTAGCAGAGATTCGATAAAGGATGACGCACAAGAGGATCTCTTCATCCCATTCTACCTCGTCTTTTTCTGTCGACACGGGTTTGTTCGATGTTGGTACAATTCTTCCATCAATTTCTACAATAACATGGAAGCCTGCTGGTACGCGACGGAGGCCGGACGCAACATTCGTGGCACGTATGACTGGACATGTGTGTTTGCGACGTCTCCAGGCCACCGCGAAGCTGCTACGCACGCGTAATAAAGACATGTTAGTATTTATTGGTACATGATGAACAGGAATCCAAGTTGTGCAATTTCTTTCGTCCTTGAGAGAGTTGGATTTCTTCATCCATGAAGTCTGAGAGCGAACGGAGAGATGTGGGTATATGCGATACATGGAACGGAGATTAGACCAAACAAGAACAAGTTGGAAGAGTGGGAACATGCAGCAACATTGGAGCACCTCGTCCTAATCGGCGGCTTCACGTCCGGCGGATACGTCAACACTGGACGTTTATCCCGGCTATGAAGGCGGCGCGACCTCCACGTACGAATTCTATCCTGGCTCGGTCTCAACTCGTACACACACGCACGTACCTCATGCCGTCGGGCAGGGTGCTCGTCTAGTCCAACCTCTACCAGTACTTAAGTTCTTGCCGTGTCTCCGTTTGCAACATGATCCTTGATCAATAACTCAGTCCTTTGGGACCCCAATTAAACGTGGAGACACCTCTCCCCGACATGCCCGCTGATTATTATGGAAACTACTCGTGGCCGTTCTACAACACCTGGACATACCCAACGTCTCCAGACTGCCAGTGTACGAACAAGACGACGACAAGCTCGAAGGTCGCACCCTGGGTCAGTTCATCACCCCCCTGGACGGAACTCTGTTCGTCATCAATGGCGCCTCGAATGGCACTGCTGGCTTTGCGAACCAGACGTCATATACCCCTACGCTCGCTCAGATGCCGTTTTTCCAGTCGCTCGCGTGGGGTCCCATCGGCACACAACCTAATGCAGCCAAGGGATCTCACTGGTTCTGTGCGGACTTCTCCTCGTCCAGCATTGCTAGGATGTATCACTCGACGGCGCTCCTTTTACCTGACGCATCCGTGACGGTCGCGGGTTCAAATCCCGACGTCGACGTCAAGCTCAGCGTGCTCTATCCAACGATGTATCGCCGAGATCTTGTGTCCGGCCACAGGTGACGGGGGTGCCGTCGGCGCTGAGCTACGGCGAGTCCTACTTCAACCTGACGGTCTCCTCGGTGTCGTGCAAGGGCACGTCGGCCGACGATGCGGCTGCCAACAATGGCGGTGCACTTTCGCGGAGGGTTCACGACGCACGCGATGAACATGGGCTAGCGACATCTAGAGCTCAACAACACGGACACGGTGAATAGTGACGGATCGTGCGGTAGAACTTCCGGTGGTGTCGAATGTGGCGACGACGGTCAAGTCGTTGTCGAGTGGGGCGGACGGGAGAGGGGTGGTGACGGGTATGATCGCCGGACCCTGAGCATGTGATTGTGTTTAACATGAACGAACTTTTTGGATTGTACACTTTTATGTATCACATTCTCGTGATGGACTAGTGACATTCTGGACGATGGCCAGAGCACCTTGTCGGCACGGAACTCATGGCCTGGAGACGCTAAGTTCTATACAGAACGCATCACCGTCGCTATTTGACGATGGGATTGACACCTCTGGCAGAGAGGTAGTCTTTGGCGACACTGGGACTCTTGTTTGATGTGCGACGTCAGGGTCTGCCAAGCAGGGGCGCGGCGGACGGATGTGGGAGAAAGGGAGGAAAGAGACATACGAGGTTTTTGATCAGATCGTACACGCTCTTGTCTTGATACCTGAGACCGGTGCGTGGATCGGTGTAGGGTGCCTGTGGATGCGTCCGAACTGGGTCAGCGGAAGAAAAGGGCGAAGGTACACACGTCGAGGCCGGTGATATCGCAGTAGTGACGGGGAGGTATCAATGAGGGGGGCGCCTCGATCGAGGTGTCTATGGCAGCTGTGAGTACAAGCAAGGGAGAGAGGGACGGGGGAAAGTACACGTTGGAGCGTCCTCTTCCTCCGGAGAGGCTTGGTCCACGTCCATGGCGTCTGGATCTGCGTTCTCGCGTTCTGTGCGTCTGCGTTCACGCTCGGCGCGCTCGCGCTCGCGCTCCTGGCCCAGCACCGTCTTGAGGTTCTTTGTTCGGCGGTTGGCATTCTTTGAGTAGGCTTGGTTCTTGAAGGGTCGGGGGAGGTGGAAAAAGGAGAGCTGTTCGGCGAGGGACTGTGCTGCGATGTCGGGTTAGATATCGAGGGCACTGGTAGTGAGCATACGGGTGTGTGTGAGCCTTCTGCTGCCAATGGCGGCTGTTTCTTTCTTGTTGTACCTTTGGGTGGCCTGTTGAGCTTGTTATCAGTGATGCTGTGTATTTTTGAGGAGGACGAACATGGCGGTGTCAAGTTTGCAAATTGGAGGAAGAAGACAAAAGGGCGGTGTTGTGTTCCTTCTTGCCCCCCTTCTGCAATGCTCCCACTCCCGTTCCAGGCCTTTGCAGTGTCAGACGCACCCCTCGACGCAGGTCTACCCCGCTGCGCCCTCCGTGGCTCGCTCGACCCGATCACTGGCATCTTCTACAAAGCACCAGAACACCACGCACGCATACGGACACTCCAAGCCTGCGACAAGTGTCGCGTCAGAAAAGCCAAGGTTCCGTCGTTCCATCTATCTCGCACGTCTTTTTCCGACTAAACAGCGGCTTTGACAGTGTAGCGGCGATCACCCCGTTTGCGAACGATGTCGCATACGGGGTTTGACATGCCAGTATGCACCCGAGCGCCGTGCTCGGAAGTGGATCAAGCCCGACTCGCCAGATGGTGGTCTCGATAGCAGGAGTTCCCGATATGTCGCTGTCGCGCCGTCACCACATCGTCACACCGCCGACGCTGATCATCTCTACCACGAACAAGCGAGAGAGACGGAGGCGGTCCGATTAAGACGTACGACTGTTCCATCTTCTGCTGAAACCGCTACATTGGCGTCGAGCGTCCCGCTTGAACAGCCTCTGCCTATTGCCCACTACGCGCTTGACATGCAGCCCATCGCGACCAAGACATCGACGTCCGCGACTTCGGATGACACCCCTTACATCGAAGAACACACCCCTGCACTTTCTTTCGATCCGTATAGTAACAACGATTCATGCGCGACGCTCTTTCACCCCATCCTCTCTTCCTTGACAGACGGTGACGCGGATCACGCCGCCCTCGCAAACCACGATCCCTTTTACATCGATCGAGGTATGACCGCAGCGTGCTGTCCCGAGCGGCGCGTACCTCATCCTGTCCTGCTTCACCCTCCACATCAGTCTGGACCTGGACCTGGACCCCCCTTTCCCGTTGATGATCAGCTACCCTTTTCTTTCCCGAGCGGTATAGACTCCCCCGACAGGTGAGCATGCATTCCTTTCAGCCCCTCTCGAGTATGCATCGTATCGTACAGATCCCACTCCGCTTGCACGTCCTTGACCGCGTCACCTGTCCTCACCCGGCCGAGCTCGCGCGGGCTCCCAACGCCAATAAACAGCCACCCGAACTCCCCGTTTGCCCTCGCATCACTCTCCCCTACACACGGTCCATATACGTGCGATCCGCACGCCTACCCTCTTTTTTCGACAGAGATGATTCCGAAGATAGATCAAGGACAGCGCAGGACGTGGAGCGACGACATAACATGGCGCGAAATCAAGGACGGCGCCTACGCATGGGAGGGCAACGCATTTCTTGACATGGACTCTGTGTTTTGACGGTGATTTCGGACTTGGACTCGAGGTTTGAATGTTGTTCTGTTTCGTAAAATGACTTTCTTTGACCTATTTCGTGCTTTGCTGACGACATGACTACTGGACTTGTATCTCTACTGTTTGTATTCACGAATTCCTCTTCTTTCTCTCGGACAAGATCGGTACTGTATTTTTTGTGCTAAGGCTTACATTAGAATAGAGGATACGATACATGGTACACGCAACTCCTTCGCTATTGACCAATCTGGTGGTTCGGAACTGTGAACCTAGGAGTTCGTCATCATGATGGCCGCTGTTAGAGTATTTCCCACGAGAAAGTTGGAGCATGTTAAAGAGACCCTTAGAACACGCGACAATTGCGTTGAGCTAGCATACATCGAATGTCGGAGGCCTGGGCTCGTCGGAGTATTGGTTTGACCCAGATGATCTGTGAGGTATACACTGAAATTATTCCGTACAAATGTAAACGATGAACAAGTTCGTAGTAAAGAGTAGCATAAGGAGGGAAAATATAAACAGTCGTCTTCAAACCCAAGAGTATGGATAGCCGAAGCTCATCTACCAAAGTGAATGAAAGGAACCCAAGAAGTGAAGGAGGCACCAGAATCACGAAGTTTCTGGATAGCACAGTGCAATGCTACTGCAGCCTCTCTACTATCGGGAACCTGGCCAGCATCTCGAAACAGGTGCTCGTACATGTCCCTCGCCACCTTTGGCGCATCACTATCCATTATCGACCACATCGTCCCGATCACACCACCGTACCCGGCAAGAAGCATTCCAGCCGCGAGATGAACCGATTCGTCCGACAGCGTCTCATCTCCTTGAGCGGTCTGACAGGCAGAAAGGAATGCAAGTCCGCCTTGCGGGCGCGATAACTTCATGATGTCCGAGAGCTTCAAGCGATGTTCGTTGGCGAGGCACAGTCCGCTATCGAGCGGTTTCGTGGGGTCCTGTATTCCGTGACATGCAAAATGGACCCAGTCGTTGTTCCTCAACTTCTCCGTGACGTCCTCCACAGTGCCATCAGAATCCTGGAAGGTTACATAACGGGATTTGTCGGATAACTCTCTGATGGAATCAATCTCGTGCTTCACCCCAAACAGTTTACGGAGTCCGTCTGTTGGTGGTTGAGGGACGGCAAGTAGGCGAAGTTTGGAAGAGGGGTCATCCAAGCTGCTCTGAGGTGACGATGCAAGCGAAGTCAAAGTCGGCAAATAGGAAGATATGGCAAAATCAGAAAGTTTAGTTCCCGGCTCGGCCATGTCATAAAGGCCAGCAGCGTGTATGGGCAAAAAGGAGAAAGGACCGGTTGGACACCAGAAAATACGTGTCATTTTATCAGAATCAGACGGCGGACCCTGAGAACCAGCAAATCTGGAATCGGAATTGATCGACATTGAGACATTATATCGATGACTTACCGAAAAGCCGAGTGCCTGAAGAACGGGGTTTACAACATATTTCCAAAGGTATTTCAGAATCATCTGGCACAACTCGTTCGGAGTATATTCTTCGAACCGTTCTAGCTGTGTTTGTGCAGGTCCTCCAATTCGTTGTGGCATCGTTTTCTCGTCACTACCTTCAGGGAAATCTCCATCCAGTAACAACTCAAGAAATGGTTTCGAGAGGCCCATCTCTTCAGGCGGAATGAGTTCATAAAGGACATCGCGGGATATGACAAGATAATGCCGCTCGAGCATTGTACGGAGCATTTTTCGCACGATCTCCATATGTTCGTAGCGAATTCCAGGGAGGGGAACATGGATGACGCTCTCCAACTCCGTCATGATGATCAATGCATCACATCTTTGTTTGCTAGCTGTAAGGTAAACGACTGGTCCGGAGGTTGCCAATGCAGAAAGCTGCTTGATCGGCTTCGAAAGCAAGAATCGGTCGAAACTAGGCAAGGATCGTATCTGTAGGAGGAGGTTCTCTCGTGTGAGGGCAAGATCATGATGTCTCTGGATGTCTCTCTCGAGCAATCGAGTGTCAGCAACTGGAATGTTTGCTAGCTGGGAGAATGTGGGATTGTCCCGAGAACTAGCACGTTCCAGCTCCTGCGAGATTTGTCGGAACTGATCAGCAAGGGCAGGATGCTCGTGAGCTAGGTCATCAACTGGAGTGCGAAGCTGCAGGAATTGAGTCCAGACAATGGAGCGCCCTTGCTCGAGCCACTCGACAGCCAGTTCAGGATGACCAGCTTCGAGTGCAGCAGCGACTGAGTCACGTGTCACATCAGCTGCTTCAATGAGTAGACGGTGACGCTCGGTGACAGGGAGACCAACCCAGGCTAACTGTGGAAGAAGGTTGAGGGCAGAAGCACATGCATCATGGAGAGCAGTAATATTTCCTTGAAGTTGCGCAGTGGAAATCCAGGCACGAGCGGCATGGAAGCGAGCGGAAGCTGGACCGATGGAAGCACGACTAGCAATTGAAAAATTGAAAGCAGCAGCAGATAGATCAGAGGAATCATGCAAGTGCTCAAAACGCATATTAAACGTGTTCCCAAGGTCGACCAATAGAGCTGGTTTGTCGGGATGATCGTCAGGTGTCAGATAGACAGCCTCCTCTCTCACGGAGATGCACCTGTTTAGATCCCCGAGATCCTCGAGATGCTCAAAGCGACGAGATAATGAGTGCCCGAGGTTGTTAAACTGAGCTGGCTTGTCTAGATGGCCGTCTGGCATCAAACAGATAGCCTGCTCGAACATAGAGATGGACACGTCTAGATCCTTGAATTCTCCATGACGCTCAAAGCGATTCAATAATGAATTCCCAAGGTTGTGGAACCGAGGTGCCTTGTCTGGATGGCCGTCGGGCGTCAGACTGACAGCCTCCTCAAACATCAAGATGGACCTGTTTAGGTCCGCGAGGTTTCCGAGACGCTCAAAGCGATGGGATAGTGAGTTCCCGAGGCCGTTAAACCAAGTTGGCTTGTCTGGATGGTCATCGGGCCCCATTAGGCGAACAGCCTCCTCAAACGTGGAGATGGACCTATTTAGATCCGCGAGGTCCCCGAGACGCTCAAAGCGACGAGATAGAGAGACCCCGAGGTTGTTTAACTGAGCTGGTTTGTCTGGTTGGCCGTCGATCATCAGACAGACAGCCTCTTCTAACATCGAGATGGACTTATTTAGATCCGTGAGGTTCCCGAGACGCTCGAAGCGACGAGATAGTGAATTCCCGAGGTTGTTCAACATGACTGGCTTGTGTGGATGACCTTCAGGCGTCAGACAGAGAGCTTCCTCATGCTTGGAGATAGACCTGTCTAGATCTGCGGGGTTCGCAAAACGCTCAAAGCGACGAAGTAAAGAGTTCCCGAGATTGTTGAACCGAGCTGACTTGTCTGTATGGCCTTCGGGCGTCAGATAGACAACCTCCTCAAACATTGTGATCATCCTGTTTAGATCCGTGAGGTCTCCGAGACGTCCAAAGCGACTGAATAACGAGTTCCCGAGGGTTTCCAAGAAAACCGGCCTGTCTGGATGGTCGTCGGGCGTCAGACAGAGAGCCTCCTCTTCCATTGAGATGGACTTGTTTAGATCCCCGAGATCCCCGAGATGCTCAAAGAGACTCAATAATGAGCTCCCAAGGTTGTTCAAGCAAGCCGGCTTGTCTGGATGGCCATCAGGCGTCAGACAGACAGCCTCCTCAAACACCGAGATGGATCTGTTTAGATCCGCGAGGTCCCCGAGGTGCTCGAAGCGACGAGATAATGAGCTCCCAAGGTTATTCAATAAAGCTGGCTTATGTGAACGGTCGTCTGGCGTCAGGTAGACAGCATCCTCTTTCATGGAGATTGACCTGTTTAGATCTGCGACGTCCCCGAGATGCCCAAAGCGACTTAATAACGAGTTCCCAAGATTGGTAAACTGAGCTGGCTTATCTGGATGGCCGTCAGGCGTCAGACGGATAGCATCCTCTAATATTGAGATAGATCTGCTGAGATCCGCGAGGTCGCCAAGACGCTCAAAGCGACAATACACTGATTGCCCGAGGTTGTTCAACAAAGCTGGTTGGTCTGGATGGCCTTCGGGTATCAAACAGGCAGCCTCCTCAAACACCGAGATGGATCTGTTGAGATCCTCGAGGTCCCCGAGACGCTCAAAGCGATTCAGCAACGATCTCCCGAGGTTGCTCAGCTGACCTGGCTTGTCTAGATGGTCGTTGGGCGTCAGACAGACAGCCGCCTCAAACAATGAAATGGACAAGTTTAGGTCCGCGAGGTTCCCGAGACGCTCAAAGCGATTCAATAACGAGTACCCGAGGCCGTTAAACCAAGTTGGCTTGTGTGGATGGTCGTCTGGTGTTAGACAGACAACCTCCTCTCTCATCGAGATGGACTTGTTTAAATCTGCGAGGTCCCCAAGACGCTCGAAGCGACTCAATAACGAGTTCCCAAGGTTGTTCAACAAAGCTGGCCTGTGTGGATGGCTATCGGGCATGGGACATATAACCTCCTCTGTCATGGAGATGGACTTGTTTAGGTCCGCAAGGTCCCCGAGACGCTTGAAGCGACGAGATAATGAGTTCCCGAGGTTGTTCAGGAAAGCTGGTTTGTATGGATGACTGTTAGGCGTCAGACTGACAGCCTCCTCAAACATTGAGATGGACCTGTTTAGATCCCCGAGGTCTCCAAGACGCTCAAAGCGACGAGATAACGAGTCCCCGAGGCCGTTAAACCAGTTTGGCTTGTTTGGTCGATCGTTGGGTATCAGACAAACAGCCTTCTCAGACATGGAGATGGACCTATTCAGATTCGCGAGGTCCCCGAGACACTCATAACGACGAGATAATGAGTTCCCGAGGTTCTTCAAGAAAGCTGGCATGTCTGGATGGTCGTCGGGCGTCCGATGGACAGCCTCCTCTCTCATCGAGATTGACCTGTTTAGATCCGTGGAGTCCCCGAGAAGTTGGAAGCGACGATATAATGAGTCCCCGAGGTTGCTTAACAGAGATAGCATTTTGGGATGCCCATGGGGCATAAGATCCATAGCACACTCAAACATACAAATTGCCTCCTGGATATCGGGAAGGGTGCCATCGCGTTTGAACCGATCGGATAGCAGTACCCCAAGCTCAGCAAGTAGTGTAGGTCGGCGAGGATTACACTTTGACAAGTTCTGTAGCAGGTCCCGTCTCTGCTGTACCAGTTTATCGTCATTCGCTTGCTCTGCCAGTGACGATCCATCGTCTGCTGCCTCCAACGATAGTGAAGCCTCGGTCATCTGCAATCCGAAAAGCCCTGCTCGGTACGCATAACTTTCTGCCCCCGAGATCCCCGCCATGCTTGCCAGCAAATCTGTCGCTTCCTTCTTGTCCAACTCGAACCCTCGCCTCTGGAAGCGGACAAATAGCGCAAGACCCAATTCCAGTACCGTTGTGCAGTGATCCGGGTGATCTGTGCTCCGAAGTCGTAGGGCATCCCGATACAATCCGATTGGCACGTCTAGGTCAAGGGATCGAATGTTGGTTTGACAATCGATGAACTTTGCATTGGCCAAATTGAACAGAGTGGCTGAGCGATTAGGGTGATCTATGGGGCAAATCTCATGAACACGCTCGAAAGTCTGGATGGCCGCGTCTAGATCTAATTGGTCTTCCCGCTGGCGGTAACGTAGAAGAGCACGATGCCCCTCATCAGTAAGCTGTTCCAGTGCGTTCACTTCGCGTGACTCCAGTAGCTATTGTCACGAGTTCAGAGAATGACTACAGCGTCATGAACAACCTGCTTACGTCGAGTTTGGGACAGGGTTCGTTCACATCACAAATGCGTCCCTCAGTGAAGATCTCTAGGGAAGAACCCAGAAATAAAATATCAACCTCCTGCGCAACAGAGTCGATGGCTACGAGGAGACGTCAAGGAGAGTGTGCAGCAGACAAAGGAATTGCTTACGCTGAAACGGTTCATTCCGATGATGCAACACTTCTCCTACAGTACTCTTGAATTGACTAAGCAATTCTCCGTTTCCTAACCTCGGTCCAAGCTCAAACGATGCATAGAGACTAAAGAAAATGGAAGATGATGATCGATTCGATGGCCTTTGCAACTATTCAATGAAAGTAGTAGAGATTCCGCAAAGGATGACGCACAAGAGGATGTTTTCATCCCATTCTACGGCGTCTTTTTCTGTCGACACGGGTTTGTTCGATGTTTGTACGACCCTTCCATCGATTTCTACGATAACATGGAAGCCTACTGGTATACGACGGAGGCCAGATGCAACATTCGTGACACGTATGACTATAGAGGTGTGTTTGCGATGTCTCCGCCAGGGATAGCACCGCGAAATTGCTACGTACGTGTTACAAAAACATGTTCGCATTTATTGATACGTGATGAATGCGAATGCGAGTCGCGTGGTAGGCCAGTGAATTGGTTCAAGTTGTCTTGATGCATAAGGTCTGAAAGCACGTCGGAGGAATATAGGCTTGATTCGGGCGACCAGTGAGCCTTATTATAGGGCATCAAACTCAGTCGGCGGAGTTGAACGTTGAACTTGGAACTTGCCCCGACACACTTGGACCCAGTGGGTTTTTGTCCTGCCTACCTGTAATCCGCTCGTCGACCACGCTACGGGGCACCCATAAAACCCCGTCTTACGGACTGAAAGTCCACTCTAGAATAATATCACACTTTGTCATCCACCCTCCGGGAGACTCGGCGAGTCGCGCTGACCAGGATCGACAATGAAACCTTCGACGTTTCCAGCCCCTCGGCGCTCGAGCTTCAGAGGCGCTATGCCGTGCCAGTTGGCACTGCGAGCATCCCGCATGCTGTGCGTTTATTTCGGTCCGTTGATTCCGCCAACAGCTAGGTGGGCACCCCGATCTCCTTTCCAAACGACTTCCCTTCTTCGGTTTCGTTCCCGGTGCGCCTTCACTGCACACCCTACAGATATGAAGCACGCTTTTAGTTACTTTTCCTTGCCACAGACAACGAGTAGGTGTCTGGAGTGCTCAATCCGGGTGCCTTCCACGGCGTGAATCGTGTTCCCACCCCCTTGTCTCATGGACCATGTACCGCCCACAGGCGATACCACACCTAACTGCGTGCGCCCGTCTTTCCACGAGACATGGTGGTGTTTGCCAAGGACGTCAGCCAGTTGTGTTTCCCGGTCCCGAACATTTTCGGGATGGGCATACTGTGAATCCCCGCTACGGTAGACATCAAGCACAGTTGCCGAGCATCCAGCCCCAAATCGAGCTAGTTGTTGGACCAGGTGGGAGAGGAATAGAGGGAGTGGCCCCCACGCACAATGGCGCTCTACAGAGAGAATGGACAAGGACCGACTAAGTTCGACTACACTACCAAATCTAACCCGGTAACACCCTCATGGACCCTGCCAACCCAGTTATGCACCCGGTCACCCGGTACACTATCCAAAGCCGATGGAGGCCGGAAGGATCTAGATTTCATGGCGTGGTTTGCAATGCTTACAACGTGAATTTGTTTCGCGGGCCATGTGAATACTCAATCAAATGAATCGACTACCTCGACCCGAAACCATTGGATAAGTTGAATTTGTACTCGAGCTCATTCCCATCCTTTTTCTCGAATCTCCCGTGTGCTTGTCTCCTTCAGAAATGGATGCGGACATCGTTCGTTAAGGTAGGTGTTGAAGAACTAGTTGCGACATTTGACGGGACGTTCGATCAGTGGACAGATCGCCTTTGAAAGAGATCGTCGAGAACAAGAACTTGTGAAAATGTATTCCTATGGGAACCAGACGATCAATCACAGGGATGGGTACAGCACAAAAAGAATGTGATTTACGATGGAAGCAGCTAATAACGCAGCTAAGTAGTAAACGAACGAATGACATGAGCATGCACTATGGCTACACGATGGATGAGTCTACTCGATAAAACCTACAACACTCCACGACGACAGAAGGCAGCCCCAGGCTGGACTCGTTTACACGGACGTCAAGCCCGGCAAGTCATGTAAATTTACATACCCTCGGCTTAAAACTTCTAGTTGTAATTATTTACGTCTGCACCTGATCCAGAGGTGCAGTATCAACTCGCAGAGAAAGAAGGCCGAAACATCACGATTAGTGTGAGGTGCGGCGACGTCTACGCATCCGTTTCTCTTGCCCGACAATGTGTGCGTTGGAGGTGGATCGCTTGCGCATGCACGTGGAACCTGACCCGGTGGTCGGGGAAGGAGAGGGGGACACAGGGGGAACGGGGTTTCCTCCGGCGTTGACAGGTGACGCGGGTGAAGGCATGGGCGAAGGGGAGGAGGCGGGAGGAAGTGAGGAAGCAGGGGGGAGGGGGGGGGGGAGGCAGGGGGAGAAGAAGCAGGAGGAAGAGAGGCAGGGGGGAGGGATGAAGATCCTGAACCCGGGGACCCAGTGCTAGAACCGCCAGCAATAAATGAAGCGACCGCTGGGCCAGGGAACGTGTACATGATGGGAGGGTTGTAGATCTGGGTGGACCATCAATGGTGTGCACAAAGATCCATCACGGCGGCGAACTTACGTTGGGAGTCAAGATACCAGGGTCGGTGTCGGTGTAGCCACCTGGGAACATCACTTCTTCGTTGGGGCTGGGCTGGCCAGTTTGAGAACCACCGATGGACATTTGGATGCAAGATACGTAAAACTCTGCACCGCCTTGTGACATCGCGAGTTGGAGCGAAATGATCTCAGAGCGAAGCAGGTAGTTTCCCGAAGCAAGGTTGGAGGGGATCGTGACCGTCGCTGGGGATCCAGACTCTGGAACATGAGTTAGTGATGCTTTCAGAACTTCGAAGGTGAACGCCTTACTAAGTTCTGCTTGGTACCAGGTCGTGTTACCGGGTTGGAGGCCTTGCTCTGAGATCTTGAACCATTCGGCAGCGCTCGATTGGTAAGATGCACAGGAACCGTCGCATTTTGCCATGTAGTGCATAACCGGACCAGTGTTGTGGACCCACTGAAAATCGGTGAGTATGCGTCTCTGGGAGGAGAAAACATGACTTACATTGGTGCCTGGAGTTGTACCACCTCCCCATTGAACTAGAACAGTGCTGCCGGGATTGGCGTCGGCGACTTGTGAAGCAAGCTGGGCACCGGGACCGCAATTGAGATCCGGGTTGGATGTACCCTTGGTAGGGCTATTGGTGTTGACCTGACGAATGACTGATTGAACCTTCGGGGTGGCACCGACATCATTACCCGGGTAAACTTTGCCGTCGATGGTTACTTGCGTGACATAACCGTGGGCCGACACAAGAGCAGGAAGGAGAAGAGACAGAAGGGTAGACGCGATCATGTTAACTCGCACAGCGAGACCAAGGATTGACTAGAGTGAAAATGGAAGAGAATGGAAGGAAATGAAGAACGAAAAAAAAATGCAGAGACTCACCTTTTATTTGTGAACGGATCCATTATTGTGGAGATCGACATGACAACTAGCCATTGTACTATCCATTGTCCATTTTGTGGCTGTGCACAACTAATTGTAGTCGGTGGAGCACTTGAACTCTGAGACCGACGGAGAGCATGTGGATACTACTGGACTATTCATAATAACAACGCATCCACTGCGCAGGTTGTCCTGCCAGCATCATCCATGATCCTATCAACGTAGCGGCAACTTCCTCGAGTCCATAAGCGAGCAGATAATGCTACTACTTCATCCACGGATCCTTTTTCATTCCCAGAACGGATGTCTGCATACTCCGTCTTTTGTTCCGGGTCCCCGTCTCCTGGACCACATATATTGATTGATTGGACGCGATGACCATGATCCCAGAAGCACGCTGATTGGCCCACGTTATCCGAGCATGAGGCGCCCAGGCGGACAAAATGCACACGAGTGTGTAGTATCGCATCGTGCTTCTTGTCGCGTTCGTAGAGTTCCGTGGTGTGCGGTGTCCGCCCCATCTCCATGCGCAGACCAATGCAAGGGCTATAAGTATTCTCCCGCCTAGCACCTCTTTACGCCGTCACGCCTGTGTAATTCTCTCGTCCGGTGTTTATCTCTCCTCCCTCGCCTTGCTTTATTCGTCCACCTACATAAACTGCCCGTTGACCGGGTCCGTCAGTCACCGTGCCTCAAATGACACCTCTGCTCTTTCTGCTCTCTATCCTCGGTTTATTGCCCATCTTCGTCTCAGCCCACGGCTATGTCAAGTCCGTGACTATCGACGGTCAAGTGTACTCTGGCAACGAGCCAGGTGGTACCACGAACCCTAGTGTCATCAGACAAGTTAGTCATCTTACTGGAATCGTTCCTATGATATTAGACACCCTTCCCCATGCAGGTATCAACAATATCCCCCGTCAAAGGCTCGACCAACCCATCCATCAACTGTGGCATGAACGCGACCCTAGCTGCCGATGTTGCCAATGCTAATCCAGGAAGCCAACTCGAGATCGACTGGGTCGGTGGTGCTACCGGTGACTCGAAAGTGGGTCTTTGTTATGCTATCCTTGCTGTGGTTCTGAGTTCTCCCGAAAGTGGCCTCACATCGTTGGGCCGATCATGCATTACATGGCCAAATGCAGTGGTTCTTGTTCGTCTTACGATTCTACTAATGCCAAGTGGTTCAAGATCTCCCAACTTGGTGTCGAACCGGATGACTCTTCCTGGTATCAGGGCAACATCGGTGCGTCAATCTAGGAGTCCGCATGTGGTACTTACCGAATGATGGGCTATGCAGCCAAAGGAGCACCTGCGAACGTGACCATTCCTTCCAACATCTCTCCCGGTGGTTTCCTCCTCCGGACAGAACTCATTTCACTTCAGAACGGCATGTCACTTGGCGGTGCGGAGTTCTACCCAGCCTGCATCCAACTAAACATTGGAGGCTCCGGCACCGGTACAGCAACGAACAGCGAAGAATGCACTTTTTCCGGCTGCTATTCAGACTCTGACCCCGGGATCCTTGACCCCACCGTGAGCGTTCCGGGACTTGACTCCTTGGACTCATATTGAGAATAAGTAACAGGTTTACAACCCACCTATCACTTACACCTTCCCCGGTCCCCCTGTGGCTGCCTTCGTTGGTAGCGGTGGGAGCGAAGGTGGAACTCAACCCAATGGTACTACCGGTGGATCTTCTGCTACGTCACCGACGCCATCGTCTTCATCCCCGCTCCCAGCTTCAGGTAGTGAGTTTTATTCTTCTGCATGATTTTATCTCAGCTCTTTTCTTTCTTGTTTCCGTTTCACCTCGTCAATTATGATAGTTCCCACTAACACTTCCTCTCCTTCACCAACGGACACAATCATGCCGAAACCCTATCCTTCTGGAAATCTGAATACTGTTTCAGGAACAAGCTGCTATGTAACGTCTCCCACCAACTTGCTCGCCAAACGTGGGAACTCGAAGAGGTGGCACAAGCGTCGTCTGGTCCGCCGTGGAACGTGACCGTCGCATGCTCCCTTTCTCACAACACGCGCTCCAGGGTAGACGCGTGCATGCCACAGTTTTCAGGTCCTGTGGATGAAGGCTTGATGCCATTGCCGAAGTCGGTTCGGTCGGTCGTTGCGTGCTCAAGTGGGGGCCAGTACCCACAGTCTCCTCAGCGAGGACACGACCACCTCATTTCCGTCGCGCAAGTCGCGATGCGCGCCTGGCATGTTTATACCCCCATTGTTCCATGAGAATGCATTTATGATTCTTGATCGCTTGCTCATCATTTTGACTAACTTATCCGCTTACTTGCATTCACCCACTCTTGTCTTGTACCACTCTCTTGTAAATCCATCGCTCATCTCTTTCCTTCACTCACACTGTGTGTAGTATATGCGGCAATTGTATAGACACCCTGCATCTGTTCTAATAACGTGTGTGTAACATGACCCAAATCGTGGTATCTTTGTGGCATGATTTCCCATCTCTCACCGAGTTCGTTATCTGACTCACGCCGATTGAGCGGCCTGTCTTAGAGCTTTCATCATGGCGCTCTTCCTTGCAGCCGGTGTCGGGTTGGCACTGGTGGCCTTGCAATTGCCCGATCTGTTTTCCCAGATTCCGACCTTTGGCCTTTCGCACGCGGAGCCACCGACAAGCAACGTTATCACTCCACAGCTCTCGACGTTCATCGAGAAGACGTTGGCGCTCGAAAACATCACCGGACTATCCGTTGCCATCATCCCAAAGGATGGCAGACCCGAGTTTCACACGTGGGGATATCGAACGGAGGATCGGGACGAAGTGACTCCAGACGTGCGTGCGATTCTCTGACTAGCAGACAGCTCGTCGGCTGACGAGTCTCGAATTCCAGACGCTGTTCCACATGGCGTCCGTATCCAAGGCGTTCTGTGCGACCGCGCTGGGTCTCCTCATCGACGACTTTGAAAACGGCAACAACGTCACTGCGCTCCCGTCCGGTGTGGCCGAGTTGACCTGGCACACGCGACTGCGGGATGTGTTGCCAGACTGGCAGCTCATGGACGAATGGGCATCAGAGAGAGCCAATCTGCGGGATATCCTCTCTCACGTCTCCGGGCTGCCGCGGTGAGCTCGTATCCTCGCGTCGCTTGCTCGTGGCACCCTCACTCATGCGACCATCGTTAGCCACGATGCTTCGTACGGACCGTCGGACACCCCAGAGGAAATGGTCAGGCGATTGAGACATCTACGACCGGCATTTGAGCTCCGAGAGCATTGCTCGTACAACAACATCGTACGCCAGCTCTGTCTCTTATGCTTTCCCGGATTAATTCGTATCAGATGTACATGGTGGCCGCCGAGGTCATCGAGACGTACTCTGGCCGACCGTACACATCGTTCGTGGAAGAACGCATCTTTGCGCCGCTGGAGATGACGTCTTCGACGTTTTCCCCCACCAAAGCCGAGGCGACTGGCAAGTTCACTCAGGGGTGGACGAAGGAGGGCCGCAGGGCGGCGTGCTTTACCGAAGAAATGGCTTCCGTGATGGCTGGTCCGGGAGGGATCATAACGAATGCCGTAGACATGGTTCGTCTTTGGATGCTTCCTTCAATGTTCGCACGTTCTGCTCACCCCAAACACACGTTGCAGGCCAAATGGATCTCGACGTGGATCGGCAAAGGCGTTCATGGCAATCGAACTGTTATTCCACCATCTGTATATCAGAACGTGTCGTACTCTTACTCAGTTTGCGCCGACCACCCAGCGGATCCGGAACACTCCATCGTTGGATATGGCATGGGCTGGTTCCGTAATTCGTACCGCGGGCACGACGTGAGAGTCGGACATCTCGGCCTCTCATGTCCAATAGCTGATGGCTCTCCAGGTTGTCTATCACTCAGGCTCTGTTCCTGGGCTTTCTACCCTTGTTTCTTTCCTTCCGATTGACGAGATCGGTGTCACTATATTTGCAAATGGTGAAAGCAAGGCTGAGCCCGTGGGGCTGATTTCGGAGCGCATCCTTGATTCGGCGTTGCATCTATCTAGCCCATTGACTCCCGCTAGGTAGGTTTTCTCTTCTCTTCCCTTCTTTTGTTCTGCTGACGAATGGCCCCAGCTCTCGTTCCAGCAGCGTCGCGGCGGCAGAGCCGAGTTCCGACGTGGAGAACTTTGTATTGTCTTTGGATGCCCTTGCTGGGACATATGCCAATCCTGGTTACGGATCCTTTACGCTGTGTGCACCCTCTAACGTATCTTCATACTGCGCCAACATTCGATCCAATTTCACCACCGTGGACAGCATACAAGGCAGCCCAGGCTTTTCCGGCGATCTCCTCGCAGAATGGCCTCGCATATGGTCTTCGCACGTTCGCATGCGTGCCAAGCGTGGCGCCTTGTTTGAGTTCTACCTCACGACCCCATACCCGAATGGATATGGCAAGGATAGGACACCCTTTGAGAGGTTGGATGTCGGTGCGACGGAAAAGTGGGCTGAATTTGTTGTGGAAGATGGCGAGGTGGTTGGATTTGGGTTGAGTGGACTGGTGGGCGAGTGGACAGAGCGAGCACGCAAGCATGAGACGGTGCGAGATCGTGCAGAGGTGTGGTTTGATAAGGTTTGATGAAATGTGTGCATATGAATGGTGTAGGATAGTGATAGTGTGCTGTGTACAGTCGACCCTTGTGATATGACCCCAGACGCACAACTCAGAAGGTTCAACAAGAATAGTGCGCACCGAAATTGTCGAGGTTCGACCTTCGACGTCTCGACTTCTATTCCCTTCGCTTATTCTCCTTGCGTAAGGGTATTCAGTTTTGCTAGTGCTGCGCGCGATTCCCAATTAAAGATGCACGGCACAACCGCCTCTGGTCGATCCAGTAGCTGCACGTTCAGAGATAAGACGCTCGTGGGAGGGGCGTGGTCCGCTGTACTGCGCCCAACGCGCCGTCTATGATCATCAAGCATGCTCACGGACAGCGATGACTCTCGAGATGCATTCCGGGGTACCGCATCATGGTTCCTGGTGTGACCACGCACACGTTCACGTTACGAAAGTAGGGTGATAACAAGGCACTGGGTGGTAGTGTTTGATTCGTTCCACGGTCCACGAGGCAACCTCGAGGCTAGTCGCGTACGACGCTGGTGTTACACGTCGACTGCGGAAGAACCCGAGTTTCATTCGAGGGGAGTACGGACGACTCAGAGAGGTGCTCGTAGTTGGGATCGACGTTGAAACGAGAGGGAAAAAGTGGAGCACACTGCAACCGCCAGGAGGTCGGAACGTCTTGGTCACGGTGGCACTCCTCCCGCGCGGAACCTCGTGTTCCGTTTTGAAACTTCATACTAGATCCGGAACGAGTCACCGACGACGTTGCGAAATGGAAGTCCACAAGGCGACCTCGTGGAGAAGCTTAATACCCCGTCGTATCACCGCCAGTCATCATATCAACTCCCTCATTCTGCGCGTCGTGCGCAAAGTTCACTCTATTTTTATTTTCTATCATCTCTTTTAGTCTCTCGTGCTCGTCAAGTCTCTTGCATCTTGTTAGGCCATCTGCGTCGACTTACCGTCTCTTGGCAATGTATTCAGTGCACACGCAAACGCCATTCTGGCTCACTACCCTGGCTTTCATCTGGTTTATTGCACTTCTTCAACCTGTTCGCGCACATGGCTACGTCGCGCAAGTAACCATCGACGGGACAGCATACAGCGGAAATGTCCCCAACGCCGAACCAACTCCGTCCATCGTTCGCCAGATAAATAGCATCAACCCCGTCAAAGGTTCTTCAAATCCATACTTGAACTGCGGCCAGGACGCACAGAAAGCCACCCTCGTTGCCGACGCGAATCCCGGAAGCCAATTGCAATTTCTCTGGTTAGATGGCGACGGCACCTACGTGAGTTTTCTTTCATATCTTACTCGGAGAGTAAACGGGTTTCCAACTGTTCGCGGGCAGTGGCCACATGACATTGGTCCCATCATGACCTATATGGCGTCGTGCGGTGACACTACGTGTGACCAGTATGACCCTACCGATGCCGAGTGGTTCAAGATCGAGGAAACCGGCCTCGAACCGGGCAACACCACCTGGTATCAGCAGAACATCAGTATGTCTGTCCCGTTAATATCCTCGTGTGCCTTTCGTTGATGCATTTTTTTAATAAGTGAAGGGTAGCCCGGCCAACGTCACTATCCCATCCACGCTGCAAAGTGGGCAATATCTCATTCGCCACGAGATCATCGCGCTCCATCTTGCTACCACGGTAGGTGGTGCGGAATTCTATCCGTCTTGCACACAGGTAATGCTGCACACTGTACACCTCTCCGCCAGATCGTTGAATCCTCGTCCTTGATGCAGGTCAACGTCGGAGGTTCGCAAGTCGGAATGGCTACTGCGGGCGAAGAAGTCAAGTTTCCCGGAGGTTATTCGGACACCGACCCCGGGATTTACGATCCTACCGTATTCAATACGCCTACACAGTACACTTTTCCGGGCCCGCCCATCGCTTCGTTCATTTCCGGCACGAACTCGTCTGGTTCGTCTTCAGGAACAGGATCCAGCTCGGACGGCGGGGCATCACCAGCATCCTCGAGTACGCCATCTACGACTGCCTCCCCCGGCTCTACGACGTGCATTGTTCGCCAAAATACGTTCACCGTACAGAGGAAACGGAGCATGTTTCGCGGCATGGCTGCATGGATCAGGTCGATTAGTTCCTGAGCGCGGATGTCATCACCCGGTAATTATTGATGCATTGATATGATTATGCCGCGCGGCGACGGCACGCAGAGGCGTGTCTGCATGTCCGCGTCGCGCGCGGAGATGTAAGACTTTTGGGAAGGGGTGGGGATGGGACCTGGGAGAGACTTACTTAAACTTATAGGCAGCCGAGATCCAGTGTATACTACATGGCAGGATGGTGCTCATGCGAATTGTACAGCGTGGATTGTTTATTTCCGCTCGAAAACGTCCGCCATGGGATGATGGCATGGACCGTTCATTCGGTGCAACGTCGTGTCAGCGCTGCAACAAGCCGGAGGTGAGCAGGCAACGTGCACCAAGATCTCGGTGGGCATGTCATGTACAAGACTCGAAGTCTTGACTCGCTACATGCACACAGCCGTATGCAAATCCAGATACTCACTTAGTGCAAGCGGAACTGACTGCCTATGTGGACACTAAGAGCGTCCTCTGCTCATGAAACTTGAAATCAAGGCCAGCTAAAATTCAAAGGAGATGGCGACTTCTCGGACAACGGCAGCATGTCCTGACGGTAGGGAAAGTTCGGTCCACCGGTTCAACCAGTATTTTTCTGAATGCTGAACCTAACGCGTAGTGAATGGGCCACTGGCACGCGTTCGGTTCGCGTTTAGTCGTATACTTGCGAACAACAATGCAAAAGATGGGATGACACAGTCAACATATTTCCAAGGCGATCACCATGATGGACGACGAGCGGATGTACGAACAGGTAAGCGTGTGCTTTCCGTCCCGTCCCATCCCGTTTCGCATCGCCTTCATGTACTGATGTCATGACCTACTGTAAGCCTCACTAGCTTACCAGTCACGTGTCTCGCCCTACATATACCCGATCGCCCATACGATAGATCAGTAGTAGCTCTTGTACCCGTACGTTGTAGTCGCCCTATAAAGCGTGGTCCTGTTCTTTTGTGCCCGCCCTTCTCAGTGTTTCCGCCGTTGGCCACGGTCGGCTTCCACCTACACCAGGGCCAAGCTCATTGCGCTGCGCAGTACGGACCGGGTAATTGCTGTAATGACGACCGATTGGACTGTTCATTCTATTGTCTGTCGGTGCTGCCTCACACCTCGTCGCTTCCCAATCCAAGATTCTGAGGTGGATTCCGCACGACGGACAAGTCGCGCAATGGTCGAGTGGTTGTGAACTTGGAAGTTTCGAATCTTTTTCTGTCCTCTTTTTGGCTTTTATGTTTTTCTTTCGCAAATGAGACAGATGTTATGAGCCTTATAGGATGATGTGGCATTGGAGGAATGGATGCGTGGATGAGGTTTCCGGTCAAGGGGCGCATCCTAGATGTCGGTTACGGTGACACTTCAAGCTTCATGCTCGTTCGACTCTAAGTAAGTTTGTACAAGTGAAGAGGACTGCTAAACATAGGGGGAGAAATTGTGCAGAAAGTTAACAGTCGTCTTCGAGCCCGAGAGTAATGCAAAAATGATAAGGTGGACAATTGAGTGGCAACATGCCTTTTGCAAATTGCCCCGAGTCAATCGAGTTCAACGTCCAAACTGTACATGTTATATACACCTGAATTTGTTTTTTTTACACGCACGTCTGAATCGCGCACAGTCGGAGCACATTCGTTTCACATCTGTTCGCGCTGTCGAAAACACCAGAATTTCTAGTGTTCAAGCGCTCTCACCACCTCAATTCCACGACACATCCGCGTCTTGCCCAAGGTCGATCGCCAACTCATACAGGACGAGTTCTTCCGTCGACGCGGTGTAATCCCACACGTTCGTTCGTCGCCCCTGCACCAGGACCGTGTGTGGTTTCGATGTTCCCAAAACGGTGATCGCCGCCAACTTGGATTCGACGACATACGTCCCCTCGGTCCTGATAGCAAGCCCGCCGTTCACGACTCGGAAGGTCACCGTCCGGTTTGGTGTGGGAGGGGGACTAAGGCCATCGTCGATATACGCCGTACCGAACGCCGTACCTGCCTTGTTCAGAGAGACGAGCAGCGAGTAAGGACCCGCCCTTGTCTCCATGATCGTCATCGCGGGCTGCTGGTGCAACAACAGCGCGGAATTATCGCGGACGTGTACATTGATGTGCCCGATAGGCGCTTCGAGTGTAGTATTGCCTCCTGATGGTGGCTGGACGACGGCGTGGGAGTACCAGTCCCGCCAGATGACGCACGCGCGACCGGGAAACACGCCTGACGTCGAGGTTAGCCAGCTCAGTACGTAGACAAGGGCGACATGCTTGCATACCGTCAACGGTAGTTGCACCTGGGGTCAGCACGGGGGTGACTAGAATGTCCCTTCCAATCAACCACTGTCTATCGATGGCAAACAACTCGGGTTCGTCGGGGAACTCGTAGAACAGAGCCCTGACGGGTGGGAAGCCCTCGGTGGAGGAATTGGCGAAGAGCGTGTACTACGATCTCAATTGTTTAGATGTAGTTCGTTCAATGGAGTAATGAACACTGCGCACCCAATAGGGAAGGAGAGTGTATCGCACTGAGATAGCGGTGCGTGATGCGTCCGCGACGCTGGCCCAGCGGTAGGGTTCCTGTGGGATCGCACCGTAGGTGTTATGATTCCTGTAAAACGGCGTGAAAGCGGACAGTTGCATCCAACGATTGCATAGCTCTTCATCGGTATTGTCATCTGAGACAACGAGAGAAAACACTAAGTTTTTCAGCATATTGAAAGGGACAGCGCGTACAGAATCCACAGGTATCTGCACCAACCATAGGAATTTGGTAAATCTGGAATTGAAGGATACCCTGGATGCTGAGATACATGTATTGCCATTTACTGTAATTGTCGCCAAGCTGAGAATATTGGATGTTCGAAGTTGATTGATATCAGATCAAACGCGACTCACCCAGTGACCTGTCCACTTCCCCGAAGAAGGGAAGGTGGAACGGCTAATCAAAAAGGGGCGTTGCTCTGGGTGGATGCTCTGGAGGGCGAGATGCGTCGTCTTTTCCTCCATAAGCCCAAATATATTGTGCACGTCAAGCTCTATGTAGCCACCCTGGTGAGTGGCATTCGTCGCGAGCGTGTGGTTAGAGAGGGGTCCGAAACCTGAAACACTGGTGAGTCCAATCCGGAGCACTGTGAATGGGGGTACCATTATGGATCGCATAGGGTGGGCCGTTGACATTGACACCAACTTCCTGAATGGCATCTATTCCTCGCTTTACTGCGGTTTTCTTCGTCAAATCCGCCGTACATGAATTGGAATTGGTTGATGTTCCGTTGATAGTCATGTTTCCGCTGGTGCCCCATATTGTCGCATTATAACTGGTTGAAATGTGAGATCTTTCTGCATCAAGAAGTACAATAAGGATTACCATTCTGGCCAACCCGTCAGAACTCTTCCGGACACGTTCTCGGGTGTCAATGCGGAGAGATCTTCACCAGTTCCACTATGTTTGTCGTCATCGTCAAGATGCCTCCACAATGCAGACCACAAACCAGGAGTATCCGCAGAAGGAACTCGGTTCATTCATGTCAAGCCATATCCCTGAGAAGGGTACAGTTTGACTCCAATTTGCCAGAGCTTCCGTCCAGTATGGTTGAACGTTTGTGCTGAACCAGTCAGGAAACACCTGGAAGATGTCGGACTCAGATAACAAAGTTAAACGCAGCACGTTCAAACGCACGGTGTACCCTGGCCACACTTCACCTATGTAGAGTGACTCGTCCGGGTTCTTGATCCAAACATCTCTGCAGTCAATTAGTGGTCGTGAAAGGGACAGTAGAAAAAAACATGCTGAGCTACGCCTCTGGTGAATGGGTCATACTAAATCCGTGGCTCAGTGCAAACCTTCTGAATGACCAGTGAGAAACACACCACGTCAGTCGAGTTGACAGTGACAGCAATTCCGACATCTACGATTGGGATATCTGAAAAACAAAAAAAGCCGCATAGTCGACACTGAACTTGAGTGACCTCATATGTCGCTTACAGTGTTGGTTTTTCGCGGCCTGTAAAGAATCCCCAAAGTAACCTTAGGTTGAACCATAGATTTATGGTGCCAGGCATACGCACCAAGTCTCCAATAAATTTTCGGACTTCATCAGCCGGAAAGCTTATAGGATCTGTCGTGAAATCTCGGTAAGCATGATACAGGTCGATGTCAGTCCATTGCACTACAAACATAGTGAATACAAGGGAAAGGGCTGTCGCAACGGATCACGGACCTTCTAGGGGAATCTTGGCTGCACCCATCTGCTCAACTACGTCCTTCACTTCCCAAATATTAGTATAGCCCCAACTGCGGAAGCAGCTTCGGCTCGTCTAGTTGTCACACAAACGAAAGGCTAAAACACACCGGCACAGATGAAACCCAAAGCTCCAGAGAGGTTGCCACGTCGGATATCCAATAATGGCGCCATATTGTGCTATGACATCTAAAGGAGTTGGTCCCGAAAAGAAATAGAAATCCAGTATTCCACCGATCATGCGATACTCAATGAAGGAAACGTTTGAGTCCGGGGGTGTCTGAAGAAAGATATCTGCTCCAGCAGAACTCGGGGGTCTTGAGCCTGCTAGTTGTGTGACGCACCAAGATTGTTACACACCTTAGCAGCAATACACCGGAGGATGACGATTTGTTGGTGTTCCCATCGAAACGGTGTTCGATATAAATTGGATGTGTACCGTACCTGAACCCAGGAATCAACTGATGGTAAAATAAACATAAAGCAAAAGCAAACATATTCTCGTCAATAGGATCCTTGATGTCTCGATTCCAGTTCGTCTGGATGCTGCCAACGCCGCCGTCAACACCTATGTCTCGTCTGAATCCACTACTTGCGATCACTTCTCCGAGCCCGTATATATTAGTACCATAAGGAAGTGCGGATGCCACCTAGGATTTGATAGATTTTACTCTATCCACATGCACATAGCACATATAGGTCTCACCTGGAGATACCGATCTTCAAATACGAGAGGGAACGCATCAAAAACTGTCCTAGGATCCGATACGTTGAGCGGTCCTATGGGGGTCGGGGGTAACGAGGATATCCTAGTGTCGAAAAGCGGTGCTGCTTTAGGTTCAGACCGGCGCGTGATCCAGAACGCAAAGGGAGAAGGATCATAGTTGAAGAGTAGATCGGATGTACTCGTGTACGACTCTTCCGATGCAGGAGGCGGAGGCCTGACCACTACTGATTCTGGGATGGTAAACTGCTGTTCAGCAGAGTCATATATCTTGACATGAAGTCTGTGTAACAGTCAGCCGATACTGAGGCAAATGCATGTATGAGACAAGGGGCCCACGTAGTGGGTGACTGATAGATGACTTGGACCATTAGCTCTGTGATGTCTTGACCAAACGCATTGCAGGCAGCGCCAGCCAGAGCAAGCTGGGCGGTCAATCCATTGCCAAACTCGATTAATTCCGTCAAGGTATAACCTATCGGATTTTAGTGTAATGTGTTTTGCCCCATGCGCTCAAATTAACAGGGCAAACGCACCTGGACAGTTTGTCACATTCATAGAATATGCTGTAGAACAGTGCGGCGCTCCTGTGAGACCAATCTTTTTTCGATATAGACCAGTAACCGTACTACTCACCATTGACCCACGTCACCGCAACCGCGATCCAAACACCATACAGTCGAAACTGTCTGGAGGAATGCATGGTAAAATGCGTAGAACAACGTTCCAGGTTCATCAGCTCCTTTATAGTACGTCCGAAATGCAATAAATGAGCTCATGTAAAAATGCAGGCTGCGGGTTGAGTACGCCTCTGACAGCGACTCCGGTAGCAACGTGACGTAAATCTACTCCGACTTGAAGAAGAATTGAAGTTGTGCCAGTGCCCCATTGGACGATGCAGAAACTTCTGTCTAACTTGGCATTACAATACTAATGTCCACT
>JBBPLL010000113.1:0-33194 GCA_038089755.1 Leccinellum rugosiceps | reverse complement strand
ACGTTTGGCAGATGCAGTCAACGTCTCGCACTTTGATCGACGTGCCAACTTTATCGATTCTAGTGCGGCATAAAAATGCTCGATTTAAGACATCATTCGCGGACTTATTAGTAGGAACTTTTACGACTCACTCATGCCATGCAGCCTGACAGTGACCTTTTCAAATCCGAAGATCCGCATTGGCAATCTGAAACTTGACGTTCTCCGGAAGCAAAAGGACAACAGGATGATTTGATTTTACTAGATCTGTATACAGAAGCGCGTCCGGGGAGGCGATCAAATTCTAAGATTGTAATCAAAGCTCGTGAAGCAGACCGAGAACTATTCGTGACAAAAGGCTGTCTCGCGGTTGAGAACGTTCAACTCATCACTTCACCGTCATTCCAAAACACCTCAAGAATACACCATGGCGCGGAGAAATTTGACTTTTTAGAAGAAAATTAAAATGGTTTAAGATACATAGACGTAAGTTCCCTGTCTACGAGGAACGAAATTGCACCCGCGCAAGAACCTTGTATGTGTGCATGTCTACGTGAGTGAGCCTGGGTCTACCATGGGCAACAACTCTGCATGAGCACCGAATTTGGTCCGCACAAAGAAAACGAAAGGTACATACATATTTAGCAGGTCAAACCATACTGAGAAATGTCCACCCCAAGTTCGACGATGACGTAACCAACATCGGTGATCAATGGTCCAAGTGCAGCAGCAAGGCCATCAACGAGACCACAGACAGCACCGACGAGTACAAAAAGATCAACAACAAGGTCCTTGAGGAGAGCCTTGACATCATCGCCTACAGCTTTGAGGAGCAAGCCAACAGCAATGAGGATGGGCTAGGTGAATGTCAACAACGGGCTTGCAACAACGGCTACAAGTGGGCACGCACTTTCAGTATGGAGGCGAGAAGGTAGGCAAGGTGATCGACGGTCGTCACTTTGTCATCAACGAGAGCTTTAACCCGTGGAATAGCAGCGTCGATGCGCCCTTTGATAACAACAACAATGCCGTTGATCTCAGTGACGTCGGAAGGGTTGACACTCTCTATGATGGTACATTAAGAATTGCATCATACAAGTACCATTTCAACGTACGCAGTTGCTCGACACTTGGATGGCAGTCAGTGGAAAACTCATCGAAGATGGAGTAAAGAGACTGCTCGTCCCCACGAGTGCCGAGTTTAGGGTCTTTGGGCAATGAAGGATCGTTGGCGACGATTTTATCGTTGAGAAGGCCCTTAGCAGTATCGACAACGTTGGGGGCGTTGGGGGCGTTGGGAAGCGGAGATAGCCCCGCAGGTGAGGGCACGGGAGCAGCGCTTACGAGGGAAGCAAAAGCAGCAGCGATGAGAGCAAAAGTAAAGGAGCGCATTTTAAAAGGAATGTGGGGGATATCTAGCAGAAAGACGTGGAGGTGAGGGAAAGAGGACAAGGAGTCGATGGAGAATACTGGCGCATGAATGGGATTATATAGCCTCGGGCTAAGCTGGAAGACCAAACCCGGCAACTTCCAATCTTCGTTGTGGCAGAAGCGTCGGCGATGACGTGCACGGTTGTTCTGCCTGACAGGTACTTACCCGCATTCGGCAGGTTGTACGTTTCGATCAAGCAGGGTGGCGACGGCAGTGGTTGACGGAAAATTATCGGCTGGGAAATTTTCAATCAATGAGATCGTGGCAGCGTTGTTGGTCAACATAAACGCCAGCCCTCCTCGAGGTTGCACACACCGTGGAACCTACAACAGTTTCAACGCAGAACAGCAAGATAGAGAGGTTTCTGCTCAACTGAAGTACTCATGCAAAGACGCCTCTCGTTGGACTCGTGTTTCGCGGTATTGACACCGTGTCAATATTCAAGTTGATCGAGCCAACCGCCCGGAACTCGTGTCACGGAGGCGGACCGTATCGAGCAAACCTATTACCTACGGGGTGGAGTACAAGTGGAGCATGTCATGTCTGTGAGAACGGCGAAGTGGAGTACTGTACTTGCTGATCAGTGACGCTGTTTGTATGTAGCTGAAATGCAGACGGTGACTTGACAGTATGCTACGCGGGTCTTGAAGAACTCCGAGGAAGCTCTGTCCAATTAAGTAATGTCACTCCCGACGGTGTCGCAGTGGATGACTCGTCGCTCAAACAACCGAAGCCGCTTACCATTCAAATTCTCGCTGACACTCCCAGAACGAATGCTGGAACTTCATCTGATATGGGTCCAATGAGGAAGCTCTAGGATGCAATCACGCAGACTCGGATAGAACGAATTTGGTCTGTAAGTATTGGGAAGAAATTGTAATTAATTCGAAATCCCGACGCAATTGCACATGAAACTTGCCGTCACGTTCACGATCCGACGTCCATGGGTAAGATCTTCGATCAACGGTTCGAGTGAGTCAAACAAACCAAAAAAAAAGAGCAACACGCTGTCGGATAGCGAAGATGAGTCGGACAGACCACCGTGGGCTACTCACAGTAGTACTTGCTAAGAATCAAACCTGACGGGGTAACATTGCAGTCGCGGTAGACCAAAGACTCAGTACTGGAGCAGTGTTTGAGTAGAAGAACGAGTGCTGCCCCACTAGGTAAACAAATGCAAATACGTGTGTTTGTGTCGTTGAGCAAACATTGTGCTGCTGCGTGTCTGCATCATGTCAAAGTACATTCCATCGGTGGAGAGCTTTGCAAAGGTCTGTACGCGCTCTTTTTAAAACATCGTCCTCTTCATTTCTTGTAGGGCGCCCTCGCAACTGCTGCCGGCGTGACCACTATAGGTTCGTATCGCGTTGACCCGAGAACTCACGACGTCCTCTGAGTCTGCCCGACCCAGGTTGTGGTCTGCTCTACTACGGTCAAAATTACCTCATATATCCCTCCGCGTTTCCTCCCGGCTCTCGTACGGGTCCGTCTTTTCCTTCCATCAGCTTTGAACACCTTTCAAACATCCCACACATATCCAGACGTTGATGTTCCGACCAAGTACGGCCTAGTTTACGACGACCTCGTACTGCGCACCCCAGATGGCGTTGAATTGCGTTCCTACCTGCTCATGCAGCGCAAGGAGATATCCCATACCCATGCTATGCATGTAGATTGGGACGAAGGCCAGTCCAACGAAGACGTGAGCCTCTGACCCTGTCTGCATACCGTCTCGAGGCTCATTTGGGCTAGTTCGCGGCCACGCGACCTACCGTCATCATGTTCCACGGCAACGGCGGAAATCATGGCCACCGGATCCCTCTGGCTAGGATATTTTTTGTCAAGATGCGCTGTAACGTTCTCATGTTGTCTTATCGGGGGTATGTTATATGTGGTCGTGTGACGTGATTATCTTCTCATTCTCGTATTTTGTAGTTATGGCCATTCCGAGGGCTCGCCATCAGAGACTGGTCAGACGCCAACAGCTGCCAGAGAGCTACAAGTGATTGACTCTCTCACCACCAGGTCTATGTATAGACGCGCAAACTGCCCTTGACTATGTAACTTCGCATCCTTATCTCCAGAAAACCTCCGTGGTCAGTCCACTCTTTCCAATTATTACGATCAAGTTTATGTGATCCTTGGCAGATCCTATACGGACAGTCGATCGGAGGAGCGGTGGCCATTCACCTTGTCAGCCGAAATTCATCCAAGGTCGTTATCCATCTACATCCAGTGTCCCTGACTGCAACAACTATTTTTTGTTTTGACAGATATCTGCGCTCATTCTTGAGAACACGTTCACCAACCTTCCACGACTAGTACCGCATACTCTTCCCCTCCTTTCACCACTAACGTTTTTGTGTCACCAAAAATGGGACTCTGCATCCAAAATACCGTTTATCCCAAGGAGTACACCGATTTTGATGTTGAGTGGTGTCAAGGACGAGGTGGTCCCGCGCTTGCACATGCAAGAACTGTGGGAGATCATGACTCGACGGCAGGGTTCCAAGGTCCAAACAGATGATGAGCCCAAAGCAAGCATACTACAAATTGGACGTGGCAAGTCTAAGTTTGTTGAATTTCCCGAGGGGTCCCATAGTATGTTTCTTAGATTCCCCTGAACATATCCTAACCGACCTTGTTCTTAGATGATACCTGCATCCAACAAGGATACTGGACGGAGATAGCAGAGTTTGTAATGAATCTTTGACGGCCATGATTCGACGACCTTTTCTCTTCTGAGCACGTGTTCCTAGACATGCACCTTTCAGCTGGACCTACCTATAGTCACGTTGTAACATCTATCACCAGACACTAGTGGATAATTATACAGACGTGAGAGGGATCGATTGATCATGCGCGATTGCAAGTGTTGGACATGATGAAAAACAATGTCCCTACCCTTCATACCTATAGGCAACCATAGCTTCTATCCGATGCACGTCCGTACTAAAGCTGCGCAGTTTGACTTGCTGACTCTTACTCGCTTCGATCGCCAGCGGATCCGTGTCTACCCACTCGTCTGCGGGCACATCCGCAGAGTCATGCGTGTATGCCAAAATGTTGAAGACAGTTGGATCGTCGATGATTGGCAGAAAGGTCACGGTGGAGACGATCTGTTTGAGGATATACCGAATCTCGGCTTGGATCTCTGATTCGGGTTTTGGGGGTGGCCTGTGTGCATGGTTGTGTCACATCGCGCCGCACACGATGTTACATGACATGATGCGCTTGCGCATGTGTATGTGTACATATAAACAGAACAAGGACTTACGGTGCTGCAGCGTCGGCGGGTGGCTCGACGATGTTAATGTCAAAGACCCATCGTTCGAGCGGTAACCGCGTGTCCTTGGATATAATGGCGAGAACGAGCTGCGTGACGGAACCGGTCAGGAGCCATTCTGTGCGTGCGTGTAAGAACCCGCCATGTCCAAGTCTTCTCGAATAAGAGGACATACTATTGACCTGCTTCAGGATTCTGAGGGGAGGGCCATGTCAGTTACGGCCGCGTTGTCGTACTCTGTGCAAAACGACGCGACGCACCGATCGAGGTAGTTTTCGAGTGCGAGGTCTTGCGTGACGAGGACGGTCTGACCGTATTTCTTGACCATGTGAAAATCGTCTGAAGGATATACGCCTCTCTGGAACAAGATGCTGCGCTCGCGGGGGTCAAGACCGCGATCGCGTTTTGAGTGGCGGTTTCTGCACGTACGTGTTGGCTGCGTACTTGAAGAACTCGGTGACGAGGTTGGTAGATCCCTTGAGGGTGATGGCCTGGCGGGTGGGTGCTTGCGACGTCGCCATGTCGTGTGGAGGAAACAAGGAAGCTGCTGCAGCGCGCGTGTTCCTTCGAATTCGTCGCGTGGTCACGTGGAGAACGCGCGCATTGAATTTATGTACCAGGCTTCATTCAACTTCGTGGAAAACAATTCAAGACAGATAAATTATGTACACCCGCTGTTCTGAACGTCCGGGGACTCGTTCAAAATGGTCGCAAGATTAATCACGCCGTTTATTACCGAAATTTTAGGAAATGGAAATATTATCACTGGCATCCTGCTTCACCGACAACGATTCACGTTTCGCCAATTGTGGCCTCGAGTCCCTCTCCACAGCCTGCAAGGCAGCGGTCAGATCAAAGTGGAAGAATGGCGTTGCATCCGTTAGAAGCGGTGAATTCTCGGAACGTCGAGAGTCAACGGGTGCTTCGATATCTTTGGATGGAGCTTCCAATTGCGTTTTCCAGGTCGCCCTATGATCGTAGCCACACGTAACAGCACACGCGACTTCCATGGGTACTTCTTCGGCAGGCGTTCCAGTCCCAAAGCCACCGGCAATCAGTGCTCGCCGAATCCATGGTGAAAGAATCGAAGCAAAATGGAACTAAAAGCGGTCCTCTATAAATATCGCGGCGAAATAGAATTCACAATCCACTGACCTCTACGGGTGAGTTATTCCATCGTTCGACTTCATGACGGGTGTCGATCAGTGCTTGTACAGCCGTGGTATCGATCTGTGACCTAGAAAAACTTGTGTCATGATAAGGTCAAATCTGGACGGGATGTACTGACACTGTAGAGAAATCTAGGATGATCGCACGAAGCTTGGGCTTCGCAAGGTTCGCTGCCTGAGCTGCTTCGGCTCCACCACTAATAGGACCTGGGTCGTTCCAGGGACGATCTTGAGGTTTGATCGCACCGACATCAACGCCGCGGCGCAAGTTCTCCTTCACGTAGTCTACCAGCGCTGAGTTGATGATCGAACAGTTAGGGTAGAGGTAGCTCTCCTCGAAGCGATAAATGATAACGCCAGGTGCGGGTGGTTCGACTCTGATGTCAGGGTTGGTAACACCGTCTGTTCGAAGGGGAACGAACACATCACGAGTCTCTTCGTTATTATGAGATTTGGTGAGTGTAACTTTTCCAAGGAAATAGCCGCGAGGATGAGCAATCCGGACGAGCAGCAGGGCCAGTGACGCGACGATCGAAGTATAGATACCATTTTCTATGGTGGAGAAGACGGTAACCAAAACCGCCGCAAGCCAGATGAAGAACTCCAGGGGCGATACGCGCCAGTACGTGTACACCTGGGCAGGTGGCGCTACGAGATCCGCGACGGCATGTATGATAACTGCCGAGAGAGCGGCAGTGGGAATCCAAAAGAATGCTGGTGTAAGACCGTAGAGCGCAACAATGACCACAATGGCTGCTGCAATACCACTGGCAGGAGTGCGGACTCCCGACTTGTGTTGCAGTGCCGAACGCGAAAATGATCCAGTAGCAGGATAGGCATGGAATACACTTCCGATAGTATTGGTGACTCCTATGGCAATTAGCTCTTGGTTAGGATTGATTTTGTAATTATTCACTCGGCCGAACGCTTGGGTTGTACATTAGCACACTTTTCTCTGCGTACACTCATTAGACATACACTTGGCGATTGCGATGTGTTCCAACAAGAGGATGATTGTGGCAACGGGCAGTTGTGATCCGAGAGCTGATACTAACTCCGTATCGATATTGACAAGGCCAACATTCTGGAAACCCCTAGGGACGGTCTGGAGGATCTTTATTGGATATCCGGATTTAGTTTTGCGATGTCGGCAGTATAACCATGCTGCGATGGTTAAGACCAAGATAACAAACGCGTTCCTAGCGACCATGAAGAAGAAGAACATCCGACCTAACAGGTATAAGTCAGTTGTCGAGAAAGCAGCCAAGAAATTACTTACTGGTTCGAGGAAAGCGCCGTTGAAGTCTTGTACAACCGATGCGAATAGCATAGAGCACAACGAGGCCAGTGAGGCCCCACGCTGCATCAAGTCTGGTTCTTGGTAAGCCCTTGAGGGTATTTATGATGACCTTGTATGTGGCGGCTCTCGTGCTACGGAGACGAGGTAAGGATCGTGACAAGTTATCGGGAAGGGACAACTCGCTTGAAACCCGTAATGCCCATCAACCCAGGAACTTGGCCGCTGACAATGTTGATTGCAGAGCCAGTCATAAAACCGCTGACGGCCGGTGCAGGAATGAACTCGACAAGCCACCCAAGTCTCAAAAGCCCGATTGCAAGGACGATAAAACCACAAATAAAAGCCACTGTCGTTGCTATTTCGGGTGCCTGCCATTTACCGGGGAATTTAGAATCCACTGCAGCGATGATTTGAGAGGTCGTGAGAGACATAACAGCGACTGGGCCGATCGACACATCCTTTGATGTCGCAAAGAACTAAGCGCAGACATGATCGATGATATCAGCTCAACGGGAGCCTGTATTGACCTAAGTCGATCACGTACACAGTATATCAGAGTTCCGACGAAGGAAGAATACAAGCCATATTGCGGGGGGAGAGTTGCAAGCTGAGTTAGCGAGGCTGTTAGTTATCGAGAGGTGAGGGAAAGAACTTGAAGAGTAATAATTACCTGAGCATAAGACATTCCTTGAGGAACGAGCACAATACCGACGGTCAAACCAGCGATGAGATCACCCGTCAACCATCCGACATCTAGTAAACGTAAGCTTGACATGATGGAACTCGGGCTGAGCAGGACCTACTGTATCGAGTAATCCACCCAAAGATGGGAAACAAGCTGCGGAAGTAATCAACAATCTAGAGGGAGGCAGCAAGACGTGAGTTGCGGTGAATAACACTTCTTTAAATGGGGACCCTGACGAACAACATGTCTTGGGTTCTTGATCTGTTCCTTGATGTAGGTGGTGGAAGATACAATGGGCACGTCATCCTCCGGATACGCTATGATCTTTTTGACAATACGCTTCGCAGAGAACGCCATGACGACAAGGCGTAGCGAAAGCGGAGAGGATGGACCCAGGAATTGAGTGCGCTGCTTAAATAGTCCTGGATGATCTTAACACCCGGTGGCCGTATCGCACTGGTAACGTAAAGCCATATTGTTACCGGCATCAGCATGAGAGGAAAGCACGCCATCGCCACCACGTCTGACGAAAATTCCATATCCTTAAACGTTTTTTGTTTGGTCGCTGATTTACGTACCATTAGCGGGGAAAGTCAACCTCAGTGAACGCAACCTGAGACAGATAAGCTCCTTTTTGCTTTACAAGGCGTAATGAAACTCGCCACAGGGGGAGAGGTCGTTCGCGGTTGGGCATGGGCTCCGAAATCAGGTATACGGAGATTCGAGTCGCACTCCAAAACAGCCCATCACTCAAAAAATGATGGTGATACGGTAATATCCCCTGTTCCTAACTCAGTCGGCCAGCCGCGTCCTCCTTATAGACCTTGATCACACGGCTGTCTCCGTTCAAGCTTGCTCAGAGTCGCTCCTGAAGGAGCCGTGCTGAATATGCTAATTCAGGAACGTCGGCTGTCCCTCAGGCTGTCCATGTCAAGCTTGTCAGGAACCGACGATTGTAGTAATAATGTCTAATGTGTTTCCTGAAACGCAACGAAGCTAACGTTGATCATTGGCATTAATGAATTCTAAGTGAGGCCGTCTGCCTTTTTCCTCTGACCGTGCCGTGTCCCCGTTACTGTAATGGGGAGCTCGGTGTTCTTAGCTGGCCATACCATTGGCCGTTTTTGCATCTACTATCCACTTGTCCCACCCCTGCTTCATTGCGCCTTGCTTCGTTCCTTCAAGTTGGCTGTTGACCTGTTCAGTTGCTCGCCGGGCGGTTATAGCTCACCAGATTTAATAATAGCACTATGGATACTATGTAGAAGGTTCGCCCACCCCTTTCTCTCTTATAAACATCTACTTTGTTGCACTGCTTCTCTCACTATAGCTATACCTCCCTTTGATTTATTGGGTCTGGCGGTACCGGCGGTGATGCTTAATTGTGAGTTGTTCGAAGCAGGTACCCACCTTGGTTTCAACTGACTACTGGTACTAGGTCGCGTCGAGCACGAATCCGAATGAGATTTGGGGTACAAAGTTGCTCCGTGCTTTGACACGCTGTTTGATGTTTCCCTCGTCAATAAGGACGTTGCAACGGCCCAGCTCCGCGTGGGCGTGACTTTGGGAGTTGACACAAACGCTGTGAGATCAACTCCTAGTACTAGTTGGTAAGAAAAGACCGCCAGGTTCCATGCCGGCTTGATGCGGGGATTAGTAGGCGGCGCGGATGGTTCCGAGAGAGAAACGTGATGATAGGCATGATTTTGATCCCGATTAGCAACGGAATTGCAACGTCTGACGGGAACGGCATCAAGGGATTCTATGAACGCGAGGAACGCGGCATGCTCAGGGCCTCAGGCTGAATGGCAACTTGAACCCGGGCAATGAAGGTCCGGTCCGAGAGACCTCAGGCAGTAGTTTGTCAGGCGAGTGATATCATAGAGCCGAGAAAAGATATATAGAACAAGGGTTCAAGTCCGAGTCAGTGACGAGAATCCACCGTGGCAGGCCCTGTGTGTATTCGGACCCTGCAGCTGTATGCCAAGCGCAATAACCTGCACGATATCCTTGGAACATGCAAGTTCCAGTGATATCCATCAGCAATCCGTGCCTGCACTTTTTGCAAGCCTGACGGTCATGATCTGTGCATAATTTGTTCACCCCGACTTACAACGGTCCAGCAGAAAAGAAAACTACGAGGATGTCAGAGAATCCCAAAGACTAAATGAGCGACGGTGAATATTTGGCCTCGCGTGAATAATCACAAAATCATCATCTGGAAAGCTACATGCACTACTTATACAAATGGAAATGAAACAGGACCGCCTATAAAAGTCAGCTCGCATCAAAGTCATGATTTGCAATCCCCGGTCCACAGGCTCTTCTCCTGCGAATGGTGCAAGGTATAAAATCCAAGTCCGACACAAGATCTTCGTCAAAATTAAAGCTAGGGGTAGGTTACCCGCACTGGGATCGGAGGCTGACCAGGTAGGCGCTAGACGAAACAAAGGACTATCAGCTATTGATGCAAAGATGTGAATATTACACAACTTCTAATGTAGAGCGACAAATTTCTTTTCCGTCTTGCCCTATATCCGTCCGACACTGAAAATATATTGGTCAACGCCCAAAGTATCGAAAGCCCTACCAAGTGAACAAGCGCACATCGATAACTTTGTACAGACCATCATAGCGGTACCCATAAGGAGGTGCATATTCCGAACCGCATTCGGACGAACGAACGACCCGTACAGTCTCCCTTGTTTCGAGTGATCTCTAGAAAGAAACAATGTAGTATGATACGGCGAATCGGAGGGTCAGCTTTTCCCACCTTGAAAGCTTTGTTTTGGGTTACACCCCAGGATTGTGCTGACGTCTGCGGACCATCAAATTTCTTTTTTCCACCTGTGCCAGTGTAGAAACTGTTGATGGTCAGACATGGTGTAGTATCTCGGCAAAGTATTTATACATGATATCTCCCATGTCTTTGTCGTCCGCGTAGTATTTAGACAAGAGGATAGAAAGGACGCCGCCTTTCTTCGCGCTTCCTTGTATACCAGACCGGGTAGGGCGGTGAACTGCGGATTCTACAGGTCCCCTGCTGTGTCATGTCGGCACACGAAACATAATCGGTAGATGTGAACGTGAAGGTGGCACTTACCGCGTAGCCCAGGTGGTGAAGATGAGCACACCCTCGATGGCCCCATGTTTCCTCCTGCAGGAATACACGATAAACATCTAACAATGGTGGGGAAGAATGGACTCACGCTAGAAAGCTGAGTTCTGTACTCGAGCGGCGCTGTTTCTTTGGCGCTCTGTCCGAGGTGATACTATCATCGGTACTACCCGCAGACCGAGGCCGCCGAGGGCTAGCAATGTCCGGAATATTGACCGGTAAAGAAGTGTCGGGAGGCGGAACCGATTGAATTTGCTCCCGTGCGGGACTCTGCATGGGGTCTTGATGAGTGTCCATGTCCGAGTCAGCCACAAGGCGCTTCAGCCATGTGCATCCCACCACTGGCACTCACATTATGTGAGAAGATTATCACGTGAGTGGTCTGATATCATTCTGATACCGTGACCTTGATGGGAGATGCGTTTAAGGATACTGGGGGCCCGTCTGGAAAAATAAGTATCTAGGCTGGCGAAAAGGTATACCATCTTCATCGTGATGGCTTCCACAGTCCCCATTCAAAGCTTCAAGACCCGACGTTGCAATTCAACTAGTAGTACTACACCTTGAAGGTCGGGGCGACCACTGGCAGTGTGCGAGTAGGCGATCGATTGCCATCGGATGATTGCGGGAGAGGACGTGACGCTTCGAGGTCATGCAGGTTAGTCTGCCCCTGGCATGTCTATGGTGATTGTAGGCGATCGGCAGTTTCGACATGCATGCGCACTTACTGTCGGCTCAGTACTAGAGATGAACGAACAGTCGAACCCGTCATCACGCTCGCGCGAGCCAAAGAGACCGTATCGATAAAAATCCCTGTGTACAAGACCTTCGGCAGCAACAAAGCCGCAAATCTATTGGTTGTCATTTACCGGGCTCTGCATAGATCTGATCCTGCTAGTGATACATAAAGTTTGGCTCAGAAGAGGAACAAAAAAGTTCTGCGTTGATATGGTTCGAGAAAGAGTACGTCGCCTATTTAATTGCCCTTGGTCGTCGGACAGCCGTCCAGCGCTTACCGTCGATCCACTTATAGGCTGACGGAAGGTCCCAAAGGGATTCACATATCCATTCAGTTAGTTCCAATCGATACGTGCGCGAAGCCTGGATCCTTGACAGATTCTCCGTTCTTACCCTCATATTATCTTCCTTCCTTCCTTCTCATATCATGGGCCTTGGTGGTATGACGTTCTTCAGACAAGTATGTGGCTTTGTAGTATCTCACATACATCTGGGGAGAGTAAGTGCATATTCTTCATTGTTCCTACTAGTAAGTCAATAATAGCTGTTGATGACTCGGAAATGTTTTATTTTTATTTTTATTTTGAACTTCCCCCATTGCACTCACTGTAGATAATAAGTAATGCACCAAGAGATCGAATGAGTGACAGGGTGGATTTGGCCTTGCGTGGGTGACAAGCAATATTCCCCAGAGCAGCCGTCCAACCAGTCATTCATCAGGTTGACACAAATAGCCCTGTCAAGGGTGCATCCAACCCAGATCCCAATTGCAGTCCCGGATCCCAGCTTGCTTCACAAGTCTTGATCGTAGTGCCTTTTGTTCTCGACTATCTCTTCGAAAGAAGACTTGGTCACTGATAGTATGTTGGACATCCTGCCATCTGTCACACTGTATTCTTCAACAGGGCCTGCCTTTGCCAACGATGACAGGAACATGGAGATCTGAGCCTAACTTAGAGGACAGGAGTGGGGCAAATATGCAGTTTGTTCATGGATGGCCGAGTGCTGGTGCTGAGACCTGAGGTCCCTGACAAGTTGACATACAACCTTGTTTGCATCTGTTTGATATTCGGTAAGGTTGGATAAAGGCTGAATGAAAAGTGACTTGTGAAATCTCATTTACAATCTTAGAATTCTGTTACGATTCAAATAGGAGTGAGACAGCGGAAGGGTACGAGTCTTTGGACATCGCTCCGTGTGCTACGAGGAGAGGGTGGCAGTGGGGTGAGAGTGGGTGGGCGAAAGCGTGAAGCGCTCTCCGGCCCGGAATGGGGGTTGATGTATCATCGACTTTATATTTTTAACCATTGTTGCCGTCGTTTGGTTTGATCAAGTTCTTGCCCGTCTCGCCACTATTGCGTTCCTGATACGATTCGTAAAGTGAAAAGTCGGATGAATTAATTGGATCAAGTTTGCTTGGTCAGAAATACGACTAGGGTTTTGCACGCGTGCAGGTTACCAGTGTGGGTAAGGGTAAGGGTACCGTGTGGGTACGGGAACGGTTGGACCGCCAAAAACCCGCGGTAGCCGTCAGGTACCCCCCCGTTGGCATCGTCATCGCATCGCTGTCGTGGATGGGGCCGGGATGGCGATGGTCGTGTTGCGTTGTCATCGTCGTCGCGATCCATCGTCGTGTGTCGTCCTCGCCGTTGCGCCAATCGTCGCGTCGGTCGTCGTCTCGTCATCGCTGCGCCGCCACTGAGTCGTAGAGATACGAGGATGAGGACGGGAATGGGATGGCGATGGCGATGGCGACGTCGTCGCGTTGTCACCGGAGAGGGTGACGGTGATGGCACACGCACGTCCGTTGGAACGTGCTAAACGCAGCGGGAGGGGCGGGTATGGAGGTCGAGAGTGGGAGAACGCGTGCACATCTGTGTGTGTCGTCGTCGTCCTCCTGTCGTGGCACGCCTGCCTGGCACTTGTCGCGTCGTCGTCGTGTCGGTCCTCGTTGACTCCGTCGCGTCGTGTTGCGTTGTCTTCGTTGTTCAAATGGAGTACACCTGCAGGTCAACGTTTCAACCGCGGGAACATCGTGGGTAAGAATACGATTCACTGTGTGGAAAACCCGAGCAACCCAACGTCCTGAATCTATTTACGCCTGTTGATGGTCTGCAAACCTTCGCAAGGTAATTCTCAATGATTTGGCTGACCTAAGTAATTCTGCACAGCAAGCCTGCCACAACCAGTGGTCAGTTACCAGTACTCAGAACTTGCCCACATTCCTCCGTTGACTTTCCACTCATGGATCAAGATAACCAATTCTCTCTCCCGGCTGTTCCCCTCCAACACCAACCACCACCTCATGGACGAAAGAACTCGGATTTGCATTCATCACATACTAATAAATGCGACCATGTCTTTGTGACACGTGCGTAACAATTTCACACTGGTATTCTTGCAGATTCCAGACATCACAAACACACCTCTTCAGTCATACGTGCCACGAATGTTGCATCCGACCTCCGCCGTATGCCAGCAGGCTTCCATGTTATCGTAGAAGTCGATGGAAGGATCATACGAACATCGAACAAACCTGTGTCGACAGAGAAGGACGCAGTAGAATGGGATGAAGAGATCCTCTTGTGCGCCATTCGTTGCCGAATCTGTGCTACTATCATTGAATAGCTGCCAAGGTCATCGAACCAATCATCTTCCATTTCGTTTAGTGTCTACGCATCGTTCGAGCTTGGACCAAGGCTAGGAAACGGAGAATTACTCGGTCAATTCAAGATCACTGTAGGAGAAGTGTTCCATCATCCGAATAAACAGCTTCAGCGTGAGCAACTCCTTTGTCTGCCGCACACCCTCCTTAACAGCTTCTCATAGTTATCGACTTTACAGCGCAGAAGTGTGATATTTTCTCGTCGTGCTCGTTCCTTAGCATAATTACGGAGCGACGGGTTTGTGACTCGAATGGATTCTGTTCCAAACTTGACGTAAGGCTTCAGACTGTTCATCGCGCTGTAGTCATTTTCTGAACTCATAGCATAGCTATCAGAGTCACACGAAATGAACACGCTGGAACAGCTTACTGACGACGGACATCGTGCACTCCTGCGTTACCGACAGCGGCAGGACCAAACGGATCTACACGAAGCCATCCAGATTTTCGAGCGTGTTCAGGAGATTTGCCCCATGGATCACCCTAATCGCTCAGCCGTTCTATTCAATTTGGCCAATGCGAAATTCATTGACTGCCAAGCCAACAATCGATACCTTGACCTAGATACGCCAATCGGGTTGTATCAGGATGCTCTGCAACTTCGGAACAAAAGTCATCCGGATCATTGCATAACAGTCCTGGAACTTGGTGTTGCGCTATTCGCCCGCTTCCAAAGGCGAGGGTTCGAGTTCGACAGGGAGGACTCGATGCATTCGCTGGCAGGAGTGTTGGAGGTATCGGGGGCAGAAAGTTATGCATACCGAGCAGCACTTTTTACATTACAAATGGCTGAGGCTGGAGGCGCTGGATTCTCACCGGCAAAGCAAGCGAATGGCGACGATATGATACAGATGACGCGGAACCTGCTACAGAACTTCTCATACCGGAATCCTCGCCCACCTGCACTACTCGGTGGCCTTGGGGCGCTGTTATATGGTCAGTTCAAACGCAATGGGGTGCTTGTGGATATCCACGGGGCAATTTCGATGTTCGAGTGTGCCGTGGATCTTACGCCCCATAGCGATCCTGACATGCTATCTCTGTTGAACGATCTTGGGTCCGCGTTGTCATGTCGCTTCGACCACCTCGGTGATCTGGCGGATATAAACCGATCTGTCTCGACGTTGGAGGAGGCAGTGTATCTGACGCCCGACGGTCATCCATACAAACCAGGCCAGCTGAGTAACCTCGGGAACGCATTACTTCGTCGCTTTGATCGTCTCGGGAACCTCATAGATCTAAACAGGTCCATCTCGATGAGAGAGGAAGCTATATGTCTGACACCTGACGGCCATCCAGACAAGCCAGCTTGGTTGAACAACCTCGGGAAATCGTTACTAAGTCAGTTTGAGCATCTCGGGGACCTTGCGGATCTAAACAAGTCCATCTCGATGTTTGAGGAGGCTGTCTGTCTGATGGCCGACAGCCATCCAGACAAACCCAGTCTGTTAAACAACCTCGGGAACTCATTACTGAGTCGCTTTGACCGCCTCGGGGACCTCGCAGATCTAAACAGGTCCATCTCGAAGCAAGAGGAGACTGTCTGTCTGACACCCGACGGCCACCCAGACAAGCCAGGTCAGTTGGGCGACCTCGGGAGCTCGTTACAGAGTCGCTTTGACCGTCTTGGAGACCTCGCGGATCTAAAGAGGTCCATCTCGAAGCAAGAGGAGGCTATATGTCTGATGCCCGACGGCCATCCAGACAAGCCAGTTTTGTTGGACAATCTCGGGAACTCATTACTGAGTCGCTTTCAGCGTCTCGGGGACCTCGCGGATCTAAAGAGGTCCATTTCGAAGCAAGAGGAGGCTGTCAGTCTGACACCCGATGGTCATCCACATAAGCCAAGTCGGTCAAGCAACCTCGGGAACTCATTATATCGTCGCTTTGAACATCTCGGCGACTATGCGGACATTGTGAAGTCCATTTCCATGAAGGAGGAAGCAATAAGCTTCACTCCTGATGGCCATCCCGACAAACCAAAATTATTGATCGGTCTTGGGGATGCATTTAATATCCGTTTTAAGCGCTCTCATGATTCCTCTGATCTGTCTGCTGCTTTACTCAATTTTTCAATCGCCAGTCGCGCCCCCAACGGCCCTGCCCCCACCCGCTTTCACGCCACTCGCGCCTGGATTTCCTGTGCGCAACTTCAAAGAAATACTGCGGCTCTCCTTGATGCATATACTTCTGCTCTCGACCTTCTCCCACAGTTGGCATGGCTCGGGCTCCCGGTCACTGAGCGTCATCACCTACTCGTTCAAGCAGCTGATGTGACATGTGACTCAGTTGCCGCCGCTCTTGAAGCTGGTCATCCTGAACTGGCTGTCGAGTGGCTCGAGCAAGGGCGTTCCATTGTCTGGTCTCAGTTCCTACAGCTTCGCACTCCAGTTGATGACCTGGCTCACGAGCACCCTGCGCTTGCTCACCAGTTCCGACAAATTTCGCAGGAGCTCGAACGTGCTAGTGCTCGGGACAATGTTACACTCTGCCAACCAGCAGATATTCCGATTTCCAACACCCGATTGCTGGAGAAAGACGTCCAAAGACATCATGATCTTGCCCTCAGACGAGAGGATCTCCTCATTCAGATACGGACCTTGCCAGGTTTCAACAGATTCTTGCTTTCGAAGACGATCAAGCAACTTGCTGCCTTGGCAGTCTCCGGACCAGTCGTTTATCTCACAGCCAGCAAAGAAAGATGCGATGCGCTGATCGTTATGGCGGAGTTGGAGAGTGTCATCCATGTCCCCCTCCCTGAAATTCGCTATAAAGATATGGAGGCCTTGCGAAGAGTGCTCCGCGCGATGCTCGAGCGGCATAGTCTTGTTTTATCCCGCGACGCCATCTACGAACTTATCCCCTCCGAAGATAGAGACCTCTCCAAAAAATTTCTCAGTTTGTTGCTGGATGGAGATTTCACTCATGGTAGCCATGGTGACCGGGCAGTGAAAACGAAGCCACAACAATTCGGAGGGCATACTCCGAATGGGTGGTACCAGATCATTCTGAAGCTCCTTTGGATTGATGTTGTTAACCCCGTTCTTCAAGCACTCGGCTTTTCGGTAAGTCGTTGATATAAAATCTCGATCTTGGATATCCATTCCGACTCGAGATATACTTGTTCTCAGAATCCGCCATCTGGCACTGATAAAATGACCCATATTTTCTGGTGTCCGACTGGTCCTTTTTCCTTTTTGCCCATACATGCTGCTGGCCTTTATGACACAACCGAGGCAGGCACAACAGTTTCTGATTTTGTTATATCTTCCTATTTGCCGACTTTGAGCTCGCTCGCATCGGGACCTCAGAACAACTTGGATGGCCCGTCTTCCAACCTTCGCTTACTTGTCGTCCCTCAACCACTGACGGACGGACTCGGTAGACTGTTTTCGGTAGAGGACGAGATCAATTTGATCAGAGAATTATCCGACACATCCCCTTTTGTAACCCTCCGGAGCTCTGATGACACTGTAGAGGACGTCATGGAGAAGTTGAAGAACACCGACTGGGTCCATTTTGCATGTCACGGAGTTCAGGATCCCCAGAAACCGCTTGACAGTGGGCTTGGTCTAGCCAACAATCATCGCTTGAAGCTCTCGGACATTATGCAACTATCGCGCCCGCAAGGTGGACTCGCATTCCTTTCTGCCTGTCAGACTGCCCAAGGAAATGAGACGCTGTCGGAAGAATCGGTTCATCTCGCGGCTGGGATGCTTCTTGCTGGGTATGGCAGTGTGATCGGGACGATGTGGGCGATAAGGGATGATGACGCATCAAAAGTGGCGAGGGATGTGTACGAGTACCTGTTTCGAGATCCTGGTCGGGTTCCTGACAGTACGGAGGCTGCAGCAGCGTTGCACTGTGCCGTCCAGCGTCTTCGGGACTCTGGCGCTCCGTTCACTTCTTGGGTTCCTTTCATTCACTTTGGTAGATGACCTTTGGCAGTGCCTTGTACTACCGTTCTGCACCAGTGGACTTCCCCTTACGCTACCATCCATTTGTACGAACTAGTTCATCAAACGAGCATGTTATGTTTGTAGTACGAAGCAATCGTAGAGTGAATATGTACCTCACAGCGAGGCTACATATCGTGTGGCTTGATCTGGCGGTTGATTTTCAACAAAGTTTGACCATGCAATTCAAGAAAACTGATAGTGAGAATGCAGTGGTACTCCGACAACTATAGACTCAAATCTAGCCTGCATGTACTACCGCTTGACCGGAAAAACCATTCACGCACCGCCGACCGCATTGATAACGTGACCCTTCTGCCCACAGATATTTCATACTATGCAGGAGATTTCGCTCCCTATGAACTCTTCCTGAAGAAAGGATCGTCGAGGGTTACTTGTAAAAGTTGTCCTAACTGGGAACGTGAACTGAGCTGGAAGTCGCTCGGCGCCACAACTTATCACCTCCCTCCTACTCCACCATTTACATAAAACGAGAAACATTTACATTGCGTTCAAAACGTGTACAAATCTCAAATAACTCGCACACCGCTGTAATACAAACGGAAATGAAAGAGGACCCCCTCCATACCTGAATTCAGGTCGCATCCAGGTCTTAGATATACCTCGTTTGCAATCCTACAGATTCTTCTCCAGCGTCTCCTGCAGATGGTGCAGGGTATTTGTTTATTCCAACATGACACCATCTTCAAGGCCAGCCGTAGTACTAGCACCCCCACACGGGAATTGGGGGCTGATCAGGTAGACGCTAGAAGAAAGGTAGAACTTTCAGTGGCTGGTGGAAAGAAATGAATGTCACACAACCTCTAATGTACTACGACAGACTTTCTTTCTGTTTTCCCCTTGATGCATCTGACACTGAGAATGATCAGCACCCAAAATATCGAAAGCCCTACCGACCAACGCACATCAACAACTTTGTACAGTCCATCGTAACGGAACCCGTGAAGGGGCGCATATTTCGAGTTGCATTTGGACGAACGAATGACTCGTACAGGGTTCCCTTTATAAAGTGATGTCTGGAAAGAAACAACACGTGAGACGGCTCCAAATGAGCGAGTCAGTTTGCGCACACGGAAAGCTGCGTTTTCGGTTCTACTCCAGGTTTGGTCTGACGTCTGCACGCCTTTCACCTTTCCACCTACCCCAGTGTAGATACTGTTGATATGGTCAGACACGCGGTGGCGGCGTCTCGGCAAAGCACTTGTACATGGAATCACCCTTGTCTTCATCGTCTTTATATTTGTCAGACAACGTCACAGAAAAAACGCCTTCTTCTTCATTCCCAGATATACCAGCATACATCCTGTCGTGAACAGCAGAGTCGAAGAGTGCCCTACTGTTTCACGGCGGGACATAGTAAATGGTAGTATGGACACAGTGAGGATGGCGCTTACTTATTTGCCCAGATGGTAAATATTTCCACATCCTCAATGGCCCCGTATGTCTTGCTGTGAAAAACTCGTGGTAAACATCAATCATGGATGGGATGATGGTACTCACGGGTCAGGGCGTAGGCCGGCGGTAGCAGCCATATCATCGACACTTGACTCACTTCTCGGAGAGTGCCTCGGAGGGCCACCAGCACTTTCCATCGGTGAAGTCTGAGGCCTGAGGGGCAGTCGGGGAAGTCAGGAAGCGAAACGGATTGGGTTTTCTCCCGAGCTGTACTCTGGTCTTGATGATAACTCGGCGTCCCAACACTTCGGACTCAGCAGTATTGTGGCACAGCACTCACCTGTGAGAAGCCCAAGGACCCCAGGGCCCGTCTGGAAAAGTAAGTCTCTCAGGCTAGGCTGGTGACTCGGAGAAGTTTCGTTTCTCCGAATCGCGATGACTTCCTCAGCCCCCTCCAAGACCCAAGGTCGCAATCCAACTACACCAAGATCGCGACCTCTAACGTCTCCCTTGAGTGGACGACCGGTTTTGACAAGAGGTATATCTACGGGTGGGCAACGCATCAGACAATCGCATGAGAGGACTTGGACCTCTCGGAAATCATGTAGGTTTGTCTGCCCCTGGCGGATCTGTCAGTGATAATTGTAGGTGATCGGCAATGTCATTGCATGATCGAATGATCAACGTACTAGACGCGACTCGACCCCACTGGCAGGCAAGCACCCCATCACTCTGCTCTCCACGTCCCGCTCACGCTCACGCGTGTCGGTAAAGATACAAGACGACCGAAAAATGTCCCGTATTGATGCGGCTGGAGAAAGAGTACGTCGCCCATCTAATTCTCGTTGATCATCGGATAGCCACTCAGTACAAGTGTTGATCTACTTACAGGCTGACGGAAGGAAAGGAGTTCATGTATTTATTTAGTCAATGCTAGCCGATCCATGCACGAAGGCCTAGCTTCCTGGCAACTCAATTTGGTTCGGATTCTCCGTTTTCATCGGCCCTCACCTTCGCCCTGATACTATAGCACTTAGTACTTCAAGTTATCCGTCCTCCTTCCTTCCCATACATATGGTGGGCCTTGGCAGCATGGTAGTGCTTCTTCCGACACGTATGTGACCACAGTGTAGTATCTTACATACATCATAGGAGACTCCAGGTAAGTCAGTGATTGCCATCGATGAAATAACTCCCCATAGCACTCAGTATAGATGAGAAGTAGCGGACCTGGCCATTCACAAGGAACCAAAAGAGCAACAGTGAGTATTTTGCCTTGGGTGATCACAAACATCAACATTTTCCGGGGCAGTAAGTACTATACATGTAATACAAACGGAAATGCAATAGAGGACCGTAGTCCGTACCTGAAGTTGGCTCGCATCCAGGTCTAAGATAATGATACACCTCGTTTGCAATCCTACAGACAGACTCTTTTCCAGCGTCTCCTGCGAATGGTGCAGGGTATTTGTTCATTCTGATATCAACTTTGAAGATCAGACGTAGCAGACTTAGTAGCGTGGCATCCGCACGGGAATCGGGTCCTGATTCTGCGAACGCTAGATTTGAAACGAATAACTGTCAGCGGTTGATGAAAAGAAATGAATATCACACAACTTGTAATTCACTGTGACAAACTTGCTTTCCGTTTTCCCCTACATCTAACTGACACTGAAAGCAACACGATCAGCGTCCAAAATATCGAAAACCCTACCAAGAAACGCACATCAACAACTTTGTACAGTCCATCGTAACGGAACCCCTCAGGAGGCGCATATTTCGAGCGGCATTTGGACGAACGAATGACCCGTACATCGTTCCCTTGGCGGCGTGATGTCTAGAATGAAACGACATGTGAGACGACTCTGAATGAGTGGGTCAGCTTGCGCACCTGGAAAGCTGCGTTTTCGGTTCTACTCCAGGTTTGGTTTGACGTCTGCCGACCTCCACGTTTCTCCCTTCCACCTACGCCAGTGTAGATACTGTTGATACGGTCAGACAATGGGGCAACATCTGGGCAAAACACTTATACATATAATCACCCTTGTCTTCGTCGTCTTCATATTTGTCAGACAAGAGGATAGAAAAAACGCCTTCTCTCGCGTTTCCAAATATACCACCCTGGTTCTTGCCGTGAACGGAAGAGTCAAGGAGTTCCTGACTGTTCCATGTCAGGACACGATCGGTGGATATGGACGTGAAGACGGAGCTTACATCGTTTCCCAGGTCGTGAAGATTTCCACACCCTCAATGGCCCCATATGTCTTGCTGTAAAGAATACAGGATCAACATGAAACAAGGACAGGGAAGAAAGAACTCACGCTTTGCGCTGTTTCTGTTTCTTTTGCGCTAGGCTGGCGGTGGCAACCTTATCACCATTACTTCTCGCAGACCAAGAGTGCCGAGGGCTACTAGCGTTTTTCATTGGTGAGGTCTTGAGGTGGGTAGCGAAACGCGGCATCGGATCTGAACGTTGAACTCTGGCCTTGATGATGATAGTAAGTGCCAAGTTTGTCCAACACTTACTCAGCAACGAGTCACCTTGTGAGAAGTTCAAGGACCCCGGGGCCCGCACTAAGTCTAGGGCTGGCGACAAGATTTCGTATCTTCTCCATTGCGATGGCTTCCACAGTCCCAATTCAAGACCCAACGTCGCAATCCAACTACACCAAGATCGCGACCACCAACGTCTCCCTCGAGTGGACGGTCGATTTTAACAAGAGGTGTATCTATGGATCTGCAACGCATCGGATGATCGCACGAGAGGACGTCTCGGAGATCATGTAGGTTAGTTTGCCCCTGCCAGATCTATCAGTGATAATGGTGGGTGATCGGCAGTTTCGACACGCACGCAATCGACATCGGCTCGGTAGAGGTTAATGGACATGCTGTCGAGGTTCGTGCAGTCGATCGGGGATTCGACAGAGCCTTGACATGCTAATTAACTTACTAGACGCGACTCGATCCCGAGCATCCCGTCATGGGATCTGCTCTCCACGTCCCGCTCACGCTCACGCGCGCCAAGGAGACCGTGTCGGTAAAGATCGCGTACAAGACAACCGAAAATTGTCCCGCATTGATGTGGCTGGAAAAAGAGTATGTCGCCCCTTGATCGTCGAACAGCTGTTCATGTGTTGATCTACTTACAGGCTGACGGAAGGAAAAGAATTCCCATATCTATTTAGCCAGTGCCAGCCGATCCATGCGCGAAGCCTGGCACCCTTGCAAGGTAATACGATTCGGATTCTCCGTTTTCATTGGTGTTCACGCTCATACCACTTCAAGATTCCCCGTCCGTGAAGCTGGCACGTGTGATTTTTGGGCAAACCTATGTTCCATTCTTACTTGTATTACAGACGTATGATGCAAAAGTGACTTCTGTCCTCCCGGTCCTCCTTTCTGCTCAGCGCGTATCGCCTCCCTCAAATGGTCCACCTCACGGTGGCAAGGTCATTGGCAAAGACGCCGTCACATATGAGTATAAGCAGGTCGGTGTGACCTCTCATTTGTCAATAATACATGTACACTGATACCACGGCGTGCAGATTGAACCCATTCCCTCTTATCTCTTAGCCATCGCTGCGGGCAATTTACAATATCGCCCTTTTGCAGTACCAAAGGGAAGGGCGTGGCTCTGCGGAGTGTGGACAGAACCTGAGCTGTTGCAGGATGCTTACAATGAATTCTGCGATGATACCCCCCGGTAATTTATGATTCTCGAAGGCGTCTGATGACACTAATCATCAGCAATCAAGATACCTCGCTGCTGCAGAGGACCTCGCGGGTCCATACAAATTCGGAGTCTACGATTTACTTGTCCTTCCACATTCCTTCCCTTATGGTGGCATGGTAGGATTTTGTTCCGATGTGTACTATATGGACTGTAGCATCTCACATGAATCTTAGGAGAATCCGTGTATATCCTTCATGACTCCCAGTAAGTTGATAATTACCGTCGATGAACTGCTTTTCACAACTCCCTCTCTAGCACTCATTACAGGTGATAGGTCCTTAACGGATGTGGTCATTCACGAACTCACCCACTCCTGGTTCGGAAACGGAGTTACGTGAGTCCCTGTATCTGTGGTATTTACGCGCGCAACTAACATGTCTCGAGTCATGCCCATGCATCTCACTTTTGGTTGAACGAAGGCTGGACGACGTACATTGAACGACTCTTACAGGAACTGATACATTCTCCCGCACATCGTGGGTTATCGTATGTCATTGGCTACAAGGCCCTCGTGGACGCATTGGAACTGTTCCGACCCACTCCTGAATACCAACGACTTGTCATTGGATTCGACTTTGGTGAAGATCCTGACGGGGCTTATAGTCGCGTTCCCTATGACAAGGGTTCGAACTTCATCCTCCTCCTCGGTACGTCAGACGAGCACGTAGAAAGAACTTGGTACTGACGACATTGTGACAGAACGGACGCTGGGAGGCATCGATGTCTTCCTTCCTTATATCAAGGAATATGTGAAGACCTATATGGGTCGCAGCATTACGACTACCCAATGGAAGGATCACTTGTATTCCTTCTTCTCTGACCGAGAGGACAAGATCAAAGCGCTTGATAGCATCGACTGGAACGTGAGTAACTCGAACGTTACACAATAGCTACATAAGAGTTACACGCATTTCGTAGGCGTGGTTTTATGGCGAGGGGGTTGCGTTACCGACCCAACTGGAGTACGACTTGACGCTTGTCACCGCTGCGAACGACCTGGCGGATCGTTGGAACGCGTCTCGCGATGTTGGCGACCCAACGGAATTGAACTTTAAGCCGTCTGATCTCAACGATCTCGACAGCAAACAAAAAGGTGATTCAGATCACATACCTTATAATCGCACTAAACTCGGATGTGACAGCCGTGTTCTTGGAACGCCTTGAAACGTATCCAGCCCTCCCATCGAGTCACGTTGGCCGGCTGGATGTGCTCTACCGGTTCTCCCAGGTGACCAACTCGGAGATTCGGACGCCGTTCTACCTCGTCGCACTGAAAGAGCCCACGTCCGAAGTCGCTCTACAGTTCGTGCAGCAAGTCCTCGACTGGGTTATTGGAAAGGACACGGGGATCATCCAAGGGCGAATGAAGTTTTGCAGGCCACTGTTCAGGGCTACGAACAAGGTTGATCGCGGAAAGACGATTGCTGCATACGAGGGAGCTCGAAGGCTGTTCCACCCGATCGCCCGCAAGCTCATTGAGCAGGTACGTTGGTTGTGTTTTATTGGTCATGACTGAGGCTGGAGTTGTGCAGGATCTGGGATTGCAATACTGAGCAGTGAACGTAGCGGCCCATCAGGATCTTGAGGAGATGAGTTACGGTAAACGTACATACCCTGTGCTTGTCTTTTGTAGACTGCCAAATGAGGAGAGCAAAGCTCAACTGGCACAGCCCATGACCTGTGTTTGAAGCCCCGCAAATAGCTATGGGACACAACAAGCTGGACTGTGCTGGCATGGCTGTTGTGTCGACGAGAAATATCTGCAGGGCCTCGGCGACAACCCCTGGCTACGCCGGTTCGCCTACAAGTTGTTGGCCCGGGAACGACCGGTGACAGGCGAGACACGGTGGTAGTAAGTAACCGAGTACTCAAAACAAGCTCTTCAGGGACATCTGCCCGTGTCCACTCCTTTCCCCGTTTTCCCTTTGATGAAGCCCTCGCCGTTTTCTTACCAGTCCTTCGGTGTATCCACCCCGTTCGACCGCGATTTTCGCAATGTCACTTCCCCGGTCTTTTCCTCGGCCACCCTGGGCGCACTCCGTTTGCTATTTGCTGTATACGGATTGATTGTCGTCGTCATCACCGTCGTCTTCTATTTCATCCTGTTCCACGATCCTGATTCGTACGTGACCGATCCTTGTTGTCCTCCGCCTAACCAGCTTACCGTTCCTAGGTACTTGTCCTACTTTACAAACTTGACCTGGATTGGCCTCACCGCCTATTTCTGGGCTTCGGGCATCCAGACGATCGCCTTCGTGCGTCGCGGACAGAAAAGTTACCCTCTACAGTCCTGGCCCCGGTTCTTTCAACTACTTCACGTTCTCTTGCGCTCCACGATCATCGTATACCGTGCGTGCCCCCATGCTTCCCTCCCCCCATTTTCACTGACCTCAACCGGCCGACCAGCCATCCTCGTTAGCGTTGTGTTTTGGTCGCTTCTCGCCAGCTCGTCCACTTTCGACACGACCTACAGCAGTACGTCCTATTGACATACCCGTCGCTCGCTGATTCGAGTCGGATCCTAGCGTGGTCAAACATCTCTCAGCATGCTTTAAACTCCGCCTTCGCGCTCTTCGAGATTCTCCTTACCAATGGGGAACCTAGCCCATGGATCCATCTTGTCCCGTTCATTATCATCCTCGGGGGTTATCTTGGTGTTGCCTATATTACATATGCCACACAAGGGATTTATCGTACGTTTCTCTTTTTTCCGAAAGCGACCGTAATTTGTGGTTAACGATGGATGGCGTCAGCGTATGCTTTTCTCAACCCTTCCAAAGAACATGGCTGGCTGGCGGTATATATCGCTGGCATAACCCTCGGGTGCTGCGTGGTCTTCTGCATTGTCAAGGGCATTTGTCTGTTACGCTCTCGCCTCAGCCACCGATATGGGCGGATTGAGGATCGCTGTGATGGGGAAGACCTCAAGGAATGGCAAAACGTGGGGACAGCCTAGGACCTCTCTGCTCTGGAAGCATCACGATTTCAGCTCACTAACACGTCCTCCTTTCCCCCCCTTTCCTCCCGTTCAAAGAAGACAATTTTCATCGAGGATCATATGATCCCAATGTTGTTTGACGTGTTTGTTTTCATCTACATCCTGAAGCCCGGACTCGTTAAGATATTATGACAACGTTACTGCTTAAGCTGTAGTTGTCAGAGTAGTTACGAATAAACGTCAAATCGATCAAGTGAATCCTCGTCCGCTGGCCGTATCAATCAGGTCATGTGTGTCATGGTTGCTGCTGCGGAAAACAGGCATATACATCAGGGTCAATTGCAACTTCGACGCACCCTTAGTAACTTCGGTGCCAACGCCCAAAGTAATATAAGATGAACCTACCCGGTTAGATATGTCCGTGCGGGTTCGGGAAACTTATCATTCTCTGCAGCGACCAAGGCGAAAGGCCACTTGGCGTAAACCGATGCGGCAGTGCTCGGCTTCCCGGTCCCGGTCGGAACCGCGGAACAGCAAACCGGACAAAGATGAAGTTGATCGATAATCCATGAAGGCGAGCGGAGATAGTGATATCACGTCCATCCTAACTCGGTACGGGTTGTTTCACGTGCACGAGTGTCGATCTTCCGGACGAACCGAAGGATATTCGTAATTATGGTTCAAGCTGGTACCCGTAAGTGCGCCGTCCTTCGCAGGGTCGGTTGCTCCCTGGTCTGCAGCCTGCAGCATACGATGAAAGGTCAGGTTACGAATCAACGAAAAGGGGAGATACGCAGTTCTCAAGCTGAAGCCAACATGTAACGTATTGTGTCCCAAGCGGAGGGCAGAAGGTAGTAGTTGCATACATCATGCTCTGGCAGACTTGGCTAACGTGGGATACAGCGACTACTTATATCAACCAGCGTACTGATAGGTTTGGAAGTCGTATTGCACACAGGAGTTATCCCGGACAGACGCATCCCAGGCCACCATACCAGGAACGTTGTCGAAACCAGTGTAGATTTCAAAGCCGGCTATCGTCGAGATGTCCATCCGGGCCTCTTGCAAAAGACCATAGGCCCGGAAGACCGGCGTGGTGCCACCAAGATCGACCGGATCCTGTAAACCCGTAGAGGAAGTAACCCTTTCGCTGCTAGCAGGAGTGATTGATTTACTGAAGCTGCAGCCAGCGAAACGAGAGCTAGTCACGTCCGGTGAGTTTGCTTGGGCGGTTTGTTCGAACACGTCGGGACCCTGTTGCAAAGCAAAAGGTAGGGAACCGTCGAACGCAAGAAGCTCGGCACGGTATATGGATACTTTGGTCTCGTCGGCGTCGCGAACCTGAGACAACTTCGAACGCTGCACAGTGCCCTTTTCCTCTTACTTCTCTGGTCTAGGGGAAGTGAGAGTAGCAGCATCGGCGGCAGGAGAAGTGAATGGGGAGCGAAAAGTGACATATGCAAAGGTTTCGCCAGGCGGAGGCTTCTAGGACACGCGTGGCCACAGCTTGTATTCGTGATCATTTTTACGATGTTTCCTCAGTGCGGAGGGTCGTTCGTTCTGTAGTACAGCGCTCTTTCCATGGTTTTGACTCGGCAGAATCGATCACTATGGCTGTATGGGGACAGTTGAATTTCTTCTTGCCGGTACTAGGAGGGAACAGGACGAGTATTCCGGTCATCCTGGTGTTTGATAGATGTGGTGTGAGGGGTTTACTCATTGTGCCGCGATGTAGACATTGAGGTTGGTTAGATTAAGCGTGTAGAGGCGACAGTGCGGGCAGTCAAGTTTACTAAAGACGGTCGTCAAGTTCAACTTTCGGTCATAGCACCGTAATATGTACCTGCTTGGGTTGTCATGGGTCGCCTCGTGCTTCCTTAGTAGGCTTTCTCGTTCGAAGATCGTCCCGCATCCACCATAGGAGCAGATTAAAGTCTACAGTGAATCGATGAGTTCCACATTTGATATCATGAATGGAGGATGTACCTTTCCCGTTTCTAATCTATGTTTGTCATGTACGTGGACTTGAGTTGCGAGTATAAGGTAGCAGGAGTACAAAGGAAAACGGTCAGATTCGTGGAGGAATAAGGAGTAGGAGGCACGACTGACTGGATTTTATGAATATTATCCTCGAAACTCATTGAGAGAAAGGAAGAGTCATCATATCTATATCTATACAGGAGTCGCTGCCGGTGTGGACTTCATGTCAAAGCTCATTCACATATACAAAGCGCAGCTCGACCGGCTATACTAACATGTAAGAACATATGTAACATGCGCAATGTTCTGGAGGAACGTACCCTTGAGGCCCGGCGGAGAGATGGTGATAAAAAATATCATCGAGCATGTAAATACATCTCTTGGGTTCACTTGAGAAAACATCCCTTGATGTGGGCGTAGGAATGGTGACTGGCCGTCGCTGAAAGAAAATAAAGATGGTGAGGGCGCGGAGAACTCCGGCTGAGTATACGTTTGTGCTTCGGCTAACAGTGGTTGCGGGCCACCGCGAGCGCGCTTTGATGGAGCTTCAAGCTCCACAACTTGGCTAGGTTGATGGACCAAAGCCAAAGCGAATAATTGTCTTCGCTTCACCCCACTTTCGTGGGTGCCTGCTCACCATTTTCTTTCGATGCCGACACGCGCAGGTGAAGATAAAATCTTGGAGGTAGGGATGCTTGATCTCTCCACTTTCTTCACCTCCGAGTCTTCCATCACCCGCACCCACACGGCCACTTGATAATCATGGGCAAAGTATGTTCTTCGATTAACCTCATCTGAACTCTGATTGACCGCTTCACTCCAGACGTTCTCTTGTGACTTGCCTAATTGCAGGTTCATCTGCACCAAGCCGTCAGAACTAATGAAGCATGTCGTTGAACATCGGAACCCTTTAAAGTACGTCATAATCTTACTATTCCACGACGAGCGCCAACATATACGGTCACTAATAGGTTGCGCCGTTGGACGGAATGTGGTATTACCGCTCCTTCAAGAGCGGTGTCGAGCTATCCTCAAGCATTTCACTCTGCTCCTGCACATGTATCCAATCTCACATCTCCCCCTGCATTCACAGAACATCCCTTTTCGAATAACCACCCTTCAGCACCTGGTAGCTATCATGGCCAGAGATGGAATCACGAACAGTGTGATCTCACTGCGAACTCGGCTGGCGCAAGCTCTCTGGCTGCATCACAGAATGATCATGCCTCTTCAGTCATGCATATCCCATTACCCGTGTCCCAGGACAGCGCGGATAATGCCATCGTTACGATCAATATTAATGTCATAACCCATACACCACCCATGTTTTCTTATACGGCCACCTCTAACGCGGGGTTGACTAGTTCGGGTCCCCACAGCAACTCATACTACAATTTAGAGCCGGCAAGTCCATACGATACCTTTCCGACATCCAATGGGCTTTCGAACTACACACTCCCTGTTCGTGGCGAGGAATTCAACGATCGCGCAGGTATCCTTGGGCAGGGATCGGCGAATATAAGTTCGAATCTCTCTTCACAGTACAATTTCGTTACCAATCACGATGTTTCTGCTACCCTTCCATCACTTCACAACCACGCCACAGCGTCGAGTCGCAGCTCATTCTACACCTGGGGCTCGAGCATCCACTCAACTCAAACACCCCCTGTATCGCTTTATAGTTCTTTGTCAGGCGCACTCGGTCCCGAGTCGATCCCGTCGGCTTCAGTCGCACCGTGCCACACGGCAGATTCTTCCCTTTCTCCGGAATCACACGTGGATTTTTCACCGCCATCCTCCGCCGAATCGGTTCCTTGCGACAAAGATGCCTGTGCCGAACCGGCTTCCCCCCACGATGATGGGTCAAAGGACGGTAGGTATGCTAACACCGTCGTAGCTGAGCCGATCGATATGGACGCGTTGGACACTTCGTATGAAAGCTGTGCCGAATCGATTATCCTGTACGACGATGTATCAAAGGACGATAGATACGCTAGCACCTTCGCAGTTGAGCTGATCGATGTGGACGCATTGGACACTCCGCATAACAGCCGTGCGAGTCCTGATGCTAGTCTCCCGGCACCATCCTCCAGCTGCGTCCCACCCGTACCCCAAGAAGTGCTCGACGACAACGACGACAGCGCAAGCGATCTAACCAAATACATGTCACCCTCCTTGAAGTCGTTCCTGGAGACTGAGCTTCACGAAGATGAAATATTCTATCGGGGAACGGGTCGCGAGGGGTGTCTTTGCCCCGAGATGATGGTCGACGCAGGGATCGAGGGATGGGACAAGAGTGTCCTGGAAGAATTAACCTTGTCTTGTGCCTGACCCGGAACACTGAACACTTCTTACCATCATGTCCTTTAAATAAACGTGGACTCATCCCCCCTTTTTTAAAAAACCAATCTGCATTAAATCAGTAGGGAATATATATATATTCTCCATTCGTACCATGAATGTACCCTGTTAACTGAAGCGACTGATTCACTGTTGCTGTTGTCAGCAGAATTATAGCTAGTCGCGTCTGGTGAGTCTGCTTCTGCCACTTGTTCGAACACGTCGAGAGTTCCTGCAAAGCAAAAGACAGGAAACTGTCGAACGCCGGAAGCTCGGCGCGGTTTGTGGATACTTTGGTCTCGTCGGCGTCGTGAACCTGAGACGCGTTCGAACGCTGCATGGTCACCTTTTTCTTCTGCTTCTGCTCTGGTCTAGAGGAAGTGGGAGTAGCAACATCGGTGGCCCGGGCGGGAGAAGTGAACGGGGAAGGGAAAGTGACATTTGCGAAGATTTCGCTAGGCGGAGGCTTCTGGGACACGTGTGACCACGGCTTGTTTCCGTGGTCATTTTTACGATGTTTCGTCAGCGCAGGGGGGCCGTTCGTTCTGTAGTGCGTTGCACTCCCCGTGGTCTCGACTCGGCAGAATCGATCATTGTGGACAGTCGTCAAGTTCAGCTCTTGGTCATAGCACCATGATATTCGAACACACCTGTTCGGGTTGTTTTGTGTTCCATTCCCGCCCAAGGATCGTCACGGTCCCGCATCCACTATAGGAGCAGATGAAAGTCTGCAGTAAATTGGTAAGCTCAACATTTGATATAACGAATAATGTACTTTGCTATTTCTGATCTATGATTATCGTGTACGTGGACTGGAGCCTGAGATACATGTATAAAAGAAAGGTAACAAGAGTGCAAAAGGGAATGGTCAGATTCCCGGACGATTGTCGGTAGCACGACCGACTGCATGTTATGAGTACTGCCGTCGAAGCTCATTGTCGAGGAAGGAATATTAATTGTCGCCATATATCTAGTATACAGGAGTCGCTGTCGGTGTGGAGTTCATTCACATATACAAAGCGCCGCTCGATCGGTTATATTGACATGTAAGAACATATGTAACATGCATAATGTTCTGGAGGAACGTATCCTTGAGGTCCATCTAAATCACCGGTGGAGAAAATGCCATCGAGCACTGTGTGAATATACCTCTCGGTTTCACTGTCAAACTATCCATTGAATTGGCCCGACATATAGGTGTGGCGCTTGGGACTACTAACTCGATGGTGGCTGGAAATGTCGGCGGGTATGAGAAAGAAAAATCAAGAGTGCAAGGTCTTCGGACAAGCGACGCAAGCGGGAGGCACCGCTTCGGCGCTTCCGAGTCCTCTCTCGCCTCCACCACGTCGCTCATCCGCCTTGCAGCGCTCGTCCGAGCCCATTTCAGCGCACCTACCTACCACGCCCTGCCTCCGCTTCTCATTCCGGCTCCTCGCAGCTCACTCCACCTGGGGTCCGGAGCGCGCGATCCCGACTTCCGAGTACACGCACCTGCGAGGTGTTCCCACCCACCCTCGCAGCTCACCATACCCAGCAACTCGGGCTCCCGTTCCGGGCCGTAGAACACTTCGCGCTTTCGCCCGCCCATTCTCAGCCCACTGCCACCCTTTCCTCGTAGCACACGGAGCGATGTCCAAAGAGCCAAATGCAATTGACGTCGGAATCGATGCCACCGCTGCAAAGTCGCCTTTCTTTCTGGAATGCCTCGAACCGTGCCAGCGCTGTGTTTATTTGGTCGTTGGCCTCCAAGAAGACATCTACTGAAGGTCAACGACGGCGGAGAGGGGCTACTACGAACTCTACTTATTCAAAGACTCGGGGTCGTCTGCTTCTGCGTCGGATACCCATTCTGCAGCTTCGGGCGAGCACCCTTTAGGACTGATGCCACTTGATCGTACGCGTCCCCCATTGCCCATCGCTCGCCCCTGTCCACATCCATGTTATCCAGCATCTCGTTCAGGAGTATCACCTTGCTTTGTAGTTTCGCGAGCTCCCCCAGAGACTGACCGCGATAGTCCGGTTTCGCATCGGGGTTTGCCCCTGCGAGAGTCTTCATGAGTTCCTGTGCCGCAGCAAGCCTGAGGTCGCGTGGTGTTCCTCGTCGAATAAGTTCCTGTAGTTTAGCGGATTGGGCTTCCCTGTCCTCGCTCTCGAGTTCTTCCGGTGTCTTTATGTTTTGTAGAAGCAAGTGAACCGCCAGCATAGGCGAAGACAAGAACCGGATAGCCCCACACCCACCCATAGTATTCTCAACGCTCCGCCTGGTAAGTTCTTTAAACCGGTAACCCTTGAACGACAGCAAGCGATGCATGTCCCTGATGTTTCCGAGGTCTTCCTTCCACCTCGAGTCTGCACAGATTCCCTCCTTCCATTCATGGATGAGATCCAGTATGCGTGACATCACGGGGTTCGGAAATGGTGGTGGACGTTCTGGGAAGCGACGGACGAGCTCGTTCAGG
>JBBPLL010000112.1:0-64068 GCA_038089755.1 Leccinellum rugosiceps | reverse complement strand
ATATGAGCCACTAATCACATGATTCCATCTAGATGCAGGTAAGATATAACTACTTTGGTGTCAGATGTCATTTCTGAATAGATTGTCATTGAATATTTTGTGGCTGTAACTTAGAAATAAGCGGTGGGAAAATCAGAAAAATCATGTGATCATGGAAGTCAATCATGGAAATATTTTCTCTCTATTTACCATGTCATGATTATTTGATTTGCTTGAAGCATTGGTTAGTTCTGGTTAGGAGGTAAAACATGGATTGGACTGGGTTAGAAGGACTAGTATTGGTTAGTTGGGGTTAGGAATATTGGCAAAGTCATTGGTTAGACTGGGTTAGGAGGTCTAGTATTGGTTAGTTAAGGTTAGGAATATCAGCAAAGGCATTGGTTAGACTGGGTTAGGAGGTCTAGTATTGGTTAGTTGGGGTTAGGAATATTGGCAAAGCCATTGGATAGACTGGGTTAGGATGTCAAGCATTAGTTAGTTGGGGTTAGGAATATTGGCAAAGCCATTGGATAGACTGGGTTAGGATGTCAAGCATTAGTTAGTTGGGGTTAGGAATATTGGCAAAGCCAGGTTAGAAGACATAACATTATTAGTGTCTGGTTAGTGTATATTGTTTAGGTGGCTATGTAAATCTGTCACTCTGTCACATTCTGTCATGTTCTGTCACACTCTGTCACATTCTGTCATGCTGTCATATTCTGTCACTCTGTCACTCTGTCACTATCTGTCACTCTGTCAGACTCTGTCACTCTCTGTCAGACTCTGTCACTCTCTGTCACTCTCTGTCATTTTCTGTCATTCTGTCATGATTCTGTAGCCAAAGTGCTAGTTTGCTGATGGAGTGTGGTACTTTGAGGCTTGTTTGATTCAAGCCTTGGCGGTAGTTGGCTGGACCTGCTGAGAAAGGATCATCTTGATCAACTCGCAGTCCATTCTGGTGGCAAGATGTTCAAGGAGGGAGTCCTGGTCGGTGATGCCAGAATGGGAGGCGAGGAGTTGAAATTCGGACACATACTTCTGGAACCCATGTTCCTTATCGCAGTAGTTCTGTCGTAAGTTTCATAGTGAGCAACGTGCTTTGGAGGATATATTATATGGGAAAAAGGTTGATTGAAAATCACCAAGGAATGCATTATAGTTCTATCAGCTTCGGGGAGGTTGGCATTGGCCACCTTGGCATACCAATTTTCTGCGAAAGGGAGTCCATTTCCCTTTGTCATCTTGTTCAACATCACAAGTAGCTTCATCTCATCTGTATAGAGCGCTGCATTAATCATAAAATAGGCCTTCATGGCCAGCAACCAATGGTTGGCATCTTTGCTCTCTCCTGAGAAATCATCTGGGAGTCCTGCCTTTAACTCTGAAGGCATCCTGGGGGAAACTACTCTGGCCTGGTTGGAGGAGGGGGATCGGGAAGGGGAAGGTGGAGCCGGGTGTTGAGATTCGTAGATTCTATTCTATCCGCTCTATGATATCTCATAGTGTGACAAGTCATCACTACTACTGACACATATTGTGACATATTAACTTATGTACTCAACACATGTCTTATCTCTTATCTCTTTATCTTTCTATTGCTTATCATATTACTCATCACATAGATAAGCACTTACGTCTCATTGGACGATAAGTTATCTTACTGCGGATGACTCATATCTTTGTCATCCTTATTCCTTGACATTCCATGATGTTCTATCATCATTCCCTACTATAGGAGATACGTACATAGATACAAACATATCCTGTATGTATATAAACCTGGTGGTTTATCCCCAGGACAATAACAAAGTCTCTCCTTTGCTCTTCCATCACTCAGTCCATCCTCAACTACTCAGAGCCATCACTCTTCATACTTGACCCTTCTTGTTCAACACACTCGGTTATACAGTGAGTATCTCCCACTGTTATCTTGGTATTCTCTCTTCGAGGCACACTGCGCTCCACAAACGAGACTTGCTATCTCGTTAGATATATACCTTGAATATGGCACCTGTGAGATCATTTCTGGGTTAATAAAAGAAAGAGGTATGATTTCATCCCTTGAACTGGGATTCTCTATGGTATGATTTCCACATCCACACAGAGAATACATGGAAACTTGGTAGGCTTATCTTATCCATGAGTCTTGGCATACCCAGGGCACTCCGAAATGAAGGGATGTCATATGGTGTGATGAAAGTCACTGAGCCAGCAAATTGGCACATCTTTCATTGCCAGGCCCTGGCCTTGTGTTCAACTCTTCAAACTGCCAACTTGAAGGTGGGGAAGGCCACTCTATGGATCATGATAAGCTCTCTGATAACTACTGGCACCATGACTTTTGTGGCCTCCTTAGATCAGGCTTGTTATTAATGAGCCTTTAGACTCTATTTGTCCATATCCAGGTCACCATCAGCATGTAGACATACTTTGCATACAGGTAGATGCTTTTCCCCCTTTAGACATGTTCATAGACACTGCCCTGGACAATGAATCATGCATCCATCCCATAGCTACCCCCAACTGGGCTCATGAAGTGGTGCCACCAATAGAACCAGGGAATGGGAAGAAACATCATCAAGGCACTTCAATCAGAGAGATGATGGCTTTGCTATCTTGCCCAGACTGTCCAATTGACTGACTGCACTGCAAATCACATAATGCATGTGTAGATCTTTTAGTGGCAGGAAAGCACTGAAACATATACATACTTGGTTTTTGGAGGGTAGCCCTCATGGAACCACAACATGAGCATTTGCCACAATCATTTATAAAGGATGTCCACAATGTGGTCACCCTTCCACAGGCCAGACAGAGTCATTGGAACTAAAACCAGTATTCATGTGGGCTAGGTGGTTCGTAGTCATTTATGGCCAAGGGATGTCCACAGCACTCAGTGGCCCAGTTTCACAGGCCAACGTTGCGGATAACTTGATTTCACGGTGTTTTCGGCGTAACCAGAACAATCGGAGGAATGAAACAGATCGGGACATCCAGACTGCGGGTTGAAAAAGTGGCTATGTACGCTGGCGCAAACAGTTCATTATGTAAGAAATGTCTCACCAAACCTTGACAGAATTAGATTCGTGGCATGCAACGAGGCAAAACTTCAAAAGGCAGCCGGTTTTTATGGCCAGACAATGTTTAGGTAAGTGCTGCATATCACCGCATCGCCAGCTATGTTCTCTTGGCTCTATTCGGCAAACTTAACGGTCTAGCTTCGATACAAATTAATCGAAGGCAGTGTTTCGTGAGCATGCACGCCAAACGTCATTTGGCAAGGTTGTTACAAGATGACTCCGATAAGCTCTGCAACAGTATAAAAGGATCCGACGTCAACGCGTCAACTTTCGAGCAAAAATTTATCGCCGAGCATGGCACCTTTGTCTTCACACCACCGACTTTCAAGACTCCCTCCTTTCATTAGTCGTTGGTTGGGCTACCGTTCATCCCCTCCGAGTCCTCCGTCGTTTCCCATTGCTGTTATCTGGTCTTTCGTTGGTACATTCTGCGGACTGGTCGTGATCCAGGGTGTCTTCCAAGCTCACTATTTCACGCGACGGGCGGTTCCATCATTAATCGCCAGCTATGCAAGTGTCGAATACTACTGTGATAGCCTCGTCGTCGTGTTCATCGCTAACGAATGTCCTTTTTTTAGAGCGCGTCGGCCATATTGATCTATGGCTCGATTGATAGACCTTTGGCGCAACCCAGATCGCTTATTGGTGGTCATTTCATTGGCGCATTGATTGGTGTATCTATTGCAAAACTATCTCAATTCATTCCTCCTAATGACCGCTACGACCTGCAGTGGCTCATTGCCTCTTTCGCAGTCTCGCTCACCCTTGTCGCTATGCAATTCACCCATACCCTCCATCCTCCAGCAGGAGCAACGGCACTCTTGGCAGTTGTCAATCCGGCAGTCATAAAGTTATCTTGGTATTTGCTCCCCGTTGTGCTTCTTTCGTCGACACTCGCTCTAGTTGTGGCGCTTCTAGTCAACAACATACAACGCAGATATCCTGTGTTTTGGTTTACAGCGGATGCACCTCTACCACCTCCGCAGGATGAGGAGGCTGGCAAAATTGATTCCTCTGAATACGAGGAAGATCAAAAGAGCCAAGAAACCACATGTTAGACGATGAGCTTGGTTAGTATCTCGAGACATTCCCCGCTAGAGCTTTCGTGTTCATGGAAATGTCAGTTTATAGATCAGTGGCACTCTGGACGTGAACAATGGTGGGTCGCTTCAAGGCTTTTGTCCCTTCCGGAGCTTGTTCTCATGAGAGTTAAGGTTTATCATGGAATCACGCCCTAAACTTAGAGTTTTGTTATTCTCTCGAGACGTATCGGGGTTCTTCCCATCGGGACTTCCTATTCTTGGAAGCTGGATTTCGTAGATGAGTCACCTTACATTATTATTAGAGCAGACCCACTGTATCCCATATTTTCCTATATTTTCCAGTACAACTATAGACTATTAGAGTACTCATGTAGGACGATCTTGTAGCGTAATACGCCAATGATAAAGAGATTCTGGTAGGGTAATCCCGCTGGCGTGAATGTACTCATCGGTCAACTTGACAACCGCCAATGCTTCTCTCCCTTTTTCGTTCAGTCTTGGCAAGGCGTCTAACCCGAGTCATATCGTGATCGATGATCGATATCGATATCAAGTACGGGCCACAAAAACTCAGCCGATGATCACACCGGTTTACTCACGTCCGTGAAGCACGTACATTTGAATGCACTCAACCGACGGCAAACGTCCTCCCTACGCCAGTTCTTGGCAAGTGTCGTCACCGAGATTTTCGATGACTTACTGTCATTGAGGGTCCTATCAGATCAAAAGGGGTGAAAAGGGTTATATTTAAGTCTTGGCGGCCCAGCCTGGCGGTTATGCGTATCGAATCATAACGACACGTTCCACATATTTCTGTGTGGAGAATCGAGACCTGCTCGGTTGACGGATGGGCCGGGGGCAGTGAAATCGGGGGGAGGGGGGCTTCGGAGCTGAGCACGCCAAGCCGGTCGGAACAATGCAGCTGGTCTGGAATTCTTGGACAGAGCATGATTCAATAATTGACTCCATCCCAGAATAGTCTATTAGAAGCTGATTCACTGAGTGTTCTCGGAGCTTTCAGAGCTCGGATCCCACCCTGTGGTCACAGCACCACTAGGGGGATCTCGCGGGAATCTTCCGTTTGGTCTGGACTTCTAGATGGCAATGCATACTTACCTATCAGTAAATCCCTTAATTGCCGTCCAGCAAGCCATGATAGGAAATTCGGGTGATCACGGGAAGTAGAAGTTTCCTGAAAATCACTAGAAAGCACTTCCCAGAATGGCTCGAGACTACACCAGCAATTGGCAAGTTTGTTCCGGAGAGGAAATTCGGGTAAACGCGGAGAGCAGATGTTTCCTGAAAATCCCGACACTAGGAAAGCGCTTCTCAGAACGGCTCGAGACTACGCCAGCAATTGGCCAGTTTGTTCTGGAAGAGGTACAGAGACCCCGGAAAGGTCCCCTTTTAGCAGGCTGGTTCAGCGCACATAACCTGTGTATGATCACACGGATATCGGCAGAATGTACGAAGTTTTCCATCTGCCCCCATCGAATCTAATATTCGATCATCATACGATCTCGAATCTCAAAGAAGTGACGTACCTATTTGGATAGTACACGCAGCCACGTGTTAAGTCGACAAGATTCCAAAGCTGTAAGTCATTCTCGACGAGCCGGGAGTACTTGAGGCAATTAGTATTGTTTGGTCAAGTGGCGATTCGCTCGGGGACCGGTAATATACTCAAATCTGAAAATGCTGTCGCGGAGAAGAGCGACAAGAACTACCTTCGGGCCTCAATTCATCGGAGGCAGTGAGTCTTGTGTGCACGGGTCAGTGTCGAAGGCTGACATATCGACCTTGAGACTCGTATGTGCATTTGGAGTCAAATACGAAGTGGCCTATGAAACCTTATCATCCTCTCAAAACTGCTCAAGAGTGATATGCCAAACCTGAATTGCCAGTCCCAACAACGATTGCCTTCTTATATACATAGTCCTCCGCAACATTATAATCAGTAGAGTGCAAAACGGAGCCGCGGAACAGCCCCTGAAGACAATTTCACCGTACAAGTCAACAGTTTGAGACACCGATCGAGGTAGAATGCAACCACAGTGGAAACGGTGAAGTATATCTTTTGTGAAATCGAAACGAGTACTTGCTACATATGATGATGATCGTGATCCTCGAACGCCCGCGCGCTCTAGCAACCATTTCGATGCCGGAAGAATTTGAAGTAGTACTTCGGAGTAACAAGTTTCCAGCTCGGAGAAGGAAGGGTGTTCGGAGCAGAAACAGCGACGAACGATATATATGCTGCTCCCGAAGCAGTTTGCGCGTAAGAGCTTCGACGAGGGACGGCGTAGTGAACGCGTGGTCTCTGCACTTTACCTACCAACCTTTCTTCCCATCAAGGTCACGGTACCGAGGGACTTCAAGTTGCTAGTATGATGGAGTGGCTCGCCGAGTCCGCCACAGTCGAGGCGACAAGAATCCAAGTCACATAAGAGGGAATGCTTGGTTGGCCAACTGAATTTTTGAGCCAGAAATCATGGTTAACGAACATGTTGAAACCGAGACTTCCGGAATCAGGATGCATGCCTAGGGGAGACTAATCCGTGGCCACTGTGGATAGTAGAATAACTGAATTTCAGAGGGTTGGATTTGGTAAAAGTCGATGGGTGTAGGCTGTTTCCCACCAGTCTGTTGTGCAGACGGGGCTTGCCCATGAAGAGAGCGCGTTCGACGAGTACCGGACAGGGGTCCAGCGAGTGCAGAAAAAAAGACAAGGTCGTCGTCGTCGACCACAACAATAAGAACGCGAGCAAAGCAGGATGAAAATGAACGAGGTTGTTGGTGATCAAAGTGTGGATGTCAGAGTGGCTCATTCGGTCCGCTCTATTGGTATTCGCGTCCCACGTGTACAGGAGCGACGGTGTCCCTGGCTCAACTAAACACTTTCGTGTATTCCACCTTCTCTGCGATCGTCCAGACATCACTAGGACGCACATACAATATTGATGATGATCGGCTCAATTGTCATCCTGCCCCCTCCCTCTCCACGACTTCAACCCTTCAAGCTTCAAGCATCATCCTCGACGGGTGATTTGCAGTGCCTACGGCCCCTTTCGTGTCGACGGCCCAGTCAGCCTCACGGACACCAAACTCCACATGGAGAACAGTCGAGTCGAGGAAGAAAAACGTTCAGCTCATATGGCTTACGAATCCGCGATTCCCATCCTTGGGGGGGCCGTTCCTCCGACAATAGCGTACCAAGGTCATCTATCCGACCGCCGAAAATAGTCAAGATCGTCGATGCACTAGCGACGGACATTCGCTCGTTAGAGACAAGGGTGTGCAGACGAAAACGACACACTTGGAACTGCCAAACACTCGATGGCCAAATTGGAGGCTGTATTCACCCAGAAATGCGACCGCATACAGATACGCAAGTCTTGGGTGCTTGTCACGCAAAGCGGTGCAAGGTATGCAAACGTCGGTCGAGGATTCTCCATCTTCACGTCTGGAGAAACACATCCAGAAGCCAACCCAGTCATCGCCAACAGCATCCACGACCGCGTTGACGATCTCCCTCGCAAACCTCGTCCGGCCTGCTTCGTCTCCAACCCATCTATCCGTAGCCTGTTGGACGCCGTCTGGAGGAACTGGTCCACCAGATAACCATTTACTCTTTGATCTCGTCCCCGGTCAACGGTCGCGGTGCCTTCGACTGGCCGGACAACACGACATCCGACACAGACACGTACGGCGAGGGCGGCACCTGCTTCCCAAGGACGCGCGACCAAGCACACAAGTTGGAGGAAAATGTACGATCCATTGGCATGGTCCGCGACCTAAATCATCATACGCGGGTCAGGATAAAAAATTGGATGAGACCCACAGATACATCGCACATCTTGATTCAACCGTCGATTTGGTCGTCTGTATAGATCCCTGGAATGTGGGCATATCCTCCTGCGTCGAGGAAGATGAATGTAGCTTCCGTGATGAGAAGTGTCCTAGGTATGGATGTGCGCTGAGCGTAGTGGGATGCCTGGCTGAGGCCCGGGAGCAGGTGCAAGGACCGCTGACGCGATATCCGGCCGACTTTGATTGGTAAGCTCACATGACTGCTGACTCAGCTGTGACCATTATCATGGATATGCTCACCCTCAATTGTTGGGTTCGTTCTGGAGATGAAGATGACAAAACAATATATCTTAAAACAGAGACTGTCTTCGATCTTCAAGAGGTTATCAAGAACGAGGACGCTGCAACTTTTCGCGACGTGTTCGCAGCTCCGAGTCGTCTCCATCTTTACAAGCCAAAGAATCCTGTATCCATAGAGAATCTCAGCAAACTTATCCTCTCAAAGCATGGGGAGCGCTTGGTGGGAGTCTATGAGTTATCAGAAGTTTTCGCTGAACCACCACCCAAGCGCGACATCCACGTCATAGTGGGTATGTAGCAGAGGCAGTCCAAGCTGGTCCTGACAATTGATCCTGGTTCTTCTTCTCCAGATGCGCCATTGAGAATCGTTTGTTGGCTACGAGGGTGTACTCTCGATGCCAGTTTTCTAATTCCAATCCAACCGGGTGAAGGCATCGATCGATTTATACCCCGCATCAAGGACGCACAACCGAATCTGAGGAGCGCAGCCAACCACCATATACGCTTATATCGGGAGATGAGAACGAACTCTGAGAGAGTCTTAACAAGACGGATGACGGTTAGGGTTCTGTTAAAAAGGGAAATGTTATTAACTGCAGTTAGTAACATCGGTTAATAACTGGTTAATAACAGGGCCTCCACTTTGGACCTGTTAATTAGAAGATGCGGGAAGTCCATGGCGAAGCTGCCCTAAACGACTTTGGGCCTGCCATGATCATGCCTAATCACACGCTTGACCGCATTGTGAATTGCGCATGCGTCTTCAAGATCAAAACAATTGATGACATCTCTCGTGAAGCTCGATGGAGCAAAGCTACCCAGTACGGTGCTGAAGTTCTTGCCGTCATTCACCAAATTATATCCATTCCTTCCGTACCCACGTCAACTCCTCTCCACCCCACGAAAATTCCCATTGATAATCCTATCGCGAAAACTGAAGAAGAACTTGAAAGGGCTCTTGATGCTCTCGAAGCAACCGGGGTGCTCCATCCCTCAAATCGAATGAGTGTCGAGGAGCTCGTAAACCACCCTATGGAATTGATATCCGATAACGATTACGATGTAACGGACGAGGAAATTTATGAAGCAGTGATGGAAGCGAGGAGGGAAGAGGAGGAAGCAGAGAACGAGTACTTCGATGCTCGAGATGGCACTCCAACACGGAGCGAGGTACTGCAGGCGGTTCGGGTGTTGCAGCAATATTGTGTTGAGTCGATGCCAGACACTCCGTATGCTCGTAAGCTGAAGGCAGCGCTGGACAAGTTCGAGCGGGATACTCGTGCGTCGGAGATGCAGCGCATGAAGGATACACAAATTACTAGTTATTTCTCTCGTATTTAGACATTCAGACTCACTTATAGTTCTATAGTACTCAGGCTACCGGTAGATCTGACGAGACTATGCAAACTATTAATTTATTTCATCTGAGGGTACTACTGGCTCCAGATCAATACCGTCTGCGCCTTGACCAGTTTGCTAAATCTAATCTCATCCACTGTGTCCGTGCACGATCGTGTCCACCTTGGGTCCGAGCTACATTAAACCCATGTTCTATACAGAATGCGAAGCTGCATGTGGGATGATCCGGGTCACCTTTGCGTTGGGAACGTGTAGCCCTTATGAGTCAACTCCTGTTGACTTGGACCCTCACCACGCCGCAAATGCGTGTCAGTAGCTCGATTGCAACAAGGGTACCGGTCCCTATCGAATAAATCTACAAACACATGCGTAGCACAACATAATCGAGAACAAGACTAGACTAGAGAGAGACTGAAAGACAAGAATCCATATGAATCAACGCAAGGACAACTGAGATTCGGAAGGAAGCAGAAAAAGAAAAGACAACACCCATCCCCGATATTGAACGTCGCTGGGAATGTAAACGATTAGAGGGGTCGGCGAGCCTTCTCGGTCATGGTTGCACCCTGCTGGGCGGCGACGCGTGCCTACATGCAAGGATCAATCATCAGCAAGAGAGTCGTGGGGATGGAGACCCGAGGCTGCAAATCTCGCCAACAGATCGAGAGCTTACCTCGTCATCACCAAGCTGAATGTACTGCTTCTTGGCACGCGAACGCTTGATATATTTTGCGAGAGCGAAGATACCGACGAAGAGGATGGCAGCGCAGGCAGCAAAGGTAGTCGTCGTAGCACCCTTCTGAGAGCCAATGTGAAGGTAGGTGTCTTCCAAGCGAGCATTGCAGGTAGCAGCCCACTGCTTCTGGGAGGTGATGGCGTAGTTCTGAACGGCAGGCGGATGTCCATGAGTGAACCGCGTGTAAGGCAACAACAAAGAAAAAAAATCGCACCTCGATGCGGTAAATGAACTCGGTGACGGGGATGTCTGCCTTGTGGCCGAAAGCATGGTAGGTCTCGAAGTTGTCGCGGGTGCCGTTCCTGAACTTGATCCTCACGAAGTCACGGTCCTCTGGGGCCGGTCCGCGGCGAATTTCAAAGGCAAAAGCAGAGGCATAGTTGGCTAGACGAACGTTGCATCTCAATATATGTGCGTATATAGTCACATGGACGTACGGATGGCGGCAAGTTCTGGGTTGTGCTTGACGAGCTCGAGCATATGGAAGAGAGAGATGAAAGGCTGGTAGGAGGTCTCGATCAGCAGGAACTGAAGGGGGTCACCGTTGAAAGCGATGCGCTGAAGCGAGTCAATGATCGAGTGCATGATGGTACGACCAGCCACTAAACCGCAACGATGATCAATACCAACTCTGATCGTGCCATATGATCGACGTACAGTTGCCGATACCACCCACATCCTTGGAGGAGAAGACCGCATTCTCGTGGTAGTCAGCAAAGCCACGAGCCTGCTCGATGAGAGTGGGGGGGAGACGGTGCGCGAAGGTCTGGTTGTGGATCAGCTGGGTGTTGAGGTAATCAAAGATGTTCCAGGCGTTCTCCAAGGTCGTAGGACGGCCGAAAACGTAGTCACGAATAGCACCGAAGAAGGGCTGAGCAGCCTTTGCGGTGGCCTTGAACTCGGGGGAGGAGTACACGCTAGCAATGTGTTCCTCGAAAGCCTACGAAAAGGGATCAATCTCCACTTGCTCATGATCTGGTAAGAAACACGATGAAACATACCGGGCAACTAGTCCAGGGCTCGAGGGAGCGGTCGTTTCCAGGCTCGACGGTTTCAATAGGGACGTATTGGTATCCACCGAGAGGGGCGACGACTGTGGTGTCGTTGGCAAGAGTGATCTTGTTGTCCGGGTTGGGAGGGTAAAGACCCTGAAGAAGGGCGATGGCAGAGTCGAAGATCACGGCACCCTCACCGCCAGCCTTAGCGTGGACGCGGAGCTCGTGGGTGTCGACGATGTCGGGTTTCATGCCAGAGATGTAGGAAGGCGAGGAGCTAGTCAAGTAGACCGAGCGAAGGAATGAACCAAGCTGGTGGCTCTCGGACTGCGAGTTGGAGGAAACTCGTGAGCATCTGTCAAACGGAGATCAAGAGACGTGCTCACCGCGCCGAGAGGAGTACTCTCGGTGAACTCGGGCTCGTAAGTCCTGGGATTTTGGTGGAATTCATCGCGGTCACCGTTGCGGGCAATAACGAGAACACCGAGAACGTCAGTCATGATGTATCTAGTCGTTGAGTTGGAAGAGTGACTACGAGTGGAGTGGAAACTACAGAGGCTGGTGGAAACCCAGGACGGGTTGGGTTCAAGGTCTTATAGTATGCGTGAGTCGCGGAGAGCGCGTGCATGGCGCATGGCGAGCAGAGCCGGGTACCTTCAGGGTGCGTCTTGCGCACCAGGCTAGAAGCTACCCAGCACGTGTGTCATATAAGAACTTGAAGCCAGGAAGACGCGAGGCCGCTTTCTTCCAAAGGGATCTTGCATTGCTTGTCTGCACAGGCGAACAAGAATGAACGACGCAATGCCCAAGGTCCGGGATGTGAGGGTTAATTCCTGGCTTCTGCCAGTGAAATGGACCTCGCGCTTGCTGGATTGGCACCGCGTCGAAGTACTGGCAGTCGCAGATACGCCGGGGATATGTATGCTGGTGGACAGTGTGGCATTTGGGCCGAGTCCCAGCACGAGGAAAGTCGAATGTACGCACGGTCGGCGACCACGTGGAGGGTTGACGTTGAGGCCGAGGAAAAAGAGTAATCGTAATGATGAGCATGAATTACCGTCGACAGCCTCGTTCCCAACACGCGTCAGACGGACCATTGAGCCACTCTTCGTGCGGGGAGCGCCTCAGCGGGGTTCCCCGGTCTGATGCGCACTTCCACGACTACCGTGGCTGCGGTGGGACGAGAATTTTGAATTCTGAACTCATCGCAGAGCTGGAAAACAGTCGCAGCGGCGAGCAAGTCGTTCTCAGCAGCACGTGTGGGTTAGATAACGATGACATCGGACTATGCTTGCGGCGCCAGAGCGCAACGCGAGTGAACAATGCGCCAGGCGAAGAGAAATCGATTAACGGAACATTGAATGTTAAAATCAGGTAAGCCGTCCACCTAATTTACTTCTTTTTCTTGCCCTTTGTGTGCGATGCCCCTCCCCCACTTGTCGATTTCCCGCTGTGACTCTGTGCAGACGTGCTTTCCAGAATCACACCCTGCGTCGCACCCCCCGCACCTCTCCGCTTCCTGCCGGCTTGACCAAACGATGATCTCTCACTCTTCTTCAACCACCGTTCCGGATCAGGTGCTGGCGTGACGCCCGGAATCACGCCCTTTGGCACACGTTTCATCCTCACTTTTTTCGCCTTGTTGACACTTGTAGAATCATCAGGGCTTTGGTGAGTCGGCGCAGCACTAGTAGGCGCCAAGTGTGCAGTGGGCTGAACGGATGGTGGTGGAGACGTCTCGATCGCGGAAGCGATTGAGGAGGGTAGTGCGTCAAGAGCACGCAGAAAGCCTGTGTTGATAAAATCGAGATGCTTCTGTGAGGCGGTGAGGTTCGTCAGAATGTCAGAATATTCTTCCGATTGCTACGAAGACGGTCAACGATTCGTCGAGGGAACGCAGGCGGTGCGAGGACGCACAGGCTCAGCGGTCTCAAGCAGCTCGTTGTAAAGCCCGAGACTGGACTGGTACGAGCCTTGGCGATAACTCTATCCACAGGGAGTCACACGGCGTCGATCGCTTATTGAGAAGCCACTCGTACGTACCAATTGCGCCTCAAGATGAAGCACACCTCTGTGATCTTTCACAGATCCTTTGATTTTGCCGAGGGCAGTGGCAGCCTCTTCCTCTCTATGGAGGCGATACATGGCGTACGCCTCCTCGAATGTATAATCAGGGCTGGCTCCACCTGTGGAGTTGGCGATGAGAGACAGTGCCTCATCATACTGCTCTGTTTGAAGAAGCAGAAACAATTTGGTCTGTAGAGCATCCACATCTGCAGAGTGCATACGAAGAACTAAACCACGTTCATTTAATGAGTCACAAACTCCTGAATGGAGATGAATGGGACCACTCACTCTTATTACATGTCTTGATCGCGTTGATGAAATGGCCACCCTCGACTTGGGCACACAACGATGCGAACAGTCGCTTCAGTCGTTCTTCAAGCGGAACAGGCTGCTTTTTCCGCGGTTGTGACTTGCTTGGAGCGCTAGGTTTTGCGCTGCTGGCAGTCTTTGGAGGCATCCTGGCTGCCTTCCACAACGTTTGGGCTGGTGGTTGTGGCGGTGCACATAATTACCGAACATTTTACGTAATCGGTCCACACCCAAAGGTGACTTGCCTTGTGAACGAGCTACTCGCAGGGTGATAAAAACCCAAATGTCTGCAGAAGAGTGAGTTCCTTTCACCACCATCATGGACACGGAAACTCACTACCGACATATCCTTATATAGATCTGTCCGGGAAGTGGAGGTGGAATCCCAGGATGCCAAGATGCACGAACTCCCGACGGCCCCGGCTGCGATGGCCACTGCTAACAAGAAACGACCCAAGATTGACCTCACCGTCCTGTCCGGTGAACGCAAACGTGGTAAAAGCATGTTTGGTATTGTACTCGGCACGTTGAACAAGGCCAAAATCGAAGACAAAGAGAGGAACGCTAGCGATGCCGTCCGTTTTTCCTCGTCTGTTCGCTTGCTACTCTGTTCTAACAGACTAGCTTCCCAGGCAAAAAAACGACAGCTTATTGAGCAGAGACTACAAGCTAAGCTACGAAAAGAGACTGACTCTGTCAGACGAGCAGAAGAGGCCAAGAAGGACAAAACCTCCGCCAATAGGAAAGAAGAAGACCTTCAGCTCAAGGACTCCATCGTACGTTTTTTCAGCTTTTCGCAGGCTACCATGTTTTCACGCAGGGGAATCATTTTTTAGTACAAGCTGCGACGCGTACGACTTCCGATATTAAGCAATTTTTTGTTGACTGCAGACATCATCCCACCGTCCGACGCATCCCCACCCCCTTCAGCGAACCCACTTTTACCACCCTCGCGTTCTCACCCACCACCACTTTATTACCTTCCTGCTATCCTAACAGCTGCCCAAGAGACTTTCCTCGCACGACGAAAGGTAGAGGTACGTTTGCGCAGCACTCACTTTCACGATTATAGATTTCGATTTTGACAAATGATTACTTTTTCTACAGGTTACTGAGGCAGCCGAGAATGAATGGGCGGCATTCCGCGAAGAGCGGACTGCTGGCATCGAAGAGATCAAGCATCTTCGACAACGTGTCTCGGAGGAGGATTCTCGTCGCAAGAAGGAGCGCGAGCATACCGTCACAGAGGAGGCTGAAGACAAAGAGATGGCCGAAGAGCCACAAGGATCCAAACCTGAGCCCGCACCACAACCAACTGCGGACATGGAAGTCGACGACGAGTCGAAGCCCGAACTAGAGTCTGCAGAGTCGGAACGGAAAGACGACTCGGGCGGCATGCGGGCGGACGATGAAGATGCAGTCGAATATTGAACGAGTTCGGTTTGTAGGGTATGTGCGTTTCGTATGTATCCCTTTTTGTTCTTTCGTGTCTCTACCTTCTTGACCGCTTGTCTTTGCTTCGACAACCTCAATCGAGGGACATTTTTCTGTCCGTATGATACGGTACTCGAGCGACGGACAGCTTTCATTGAACAGATATGGGCATAGGGTAGCTGCATAGTCTGAATACCTCGCATTGTGTGATAGGTACAAAACTCGAACAAAATGTGGTTCGGTTGTGCATCCTGATAGTTCGTCAGGAGAATCGAATATGCTGACCAGCGGAAGAGCTCTACGAAACAAAGCGCTCGGTAACCCGGTACTCAACCTTCAGATAAGATAGCTTCGGTCGCCGACGATTATGTATAAGTTATCAAAGACGGGGAATCGGCGATACGTCTGCAGCAAGATTGGTCGGAGGTTGGCAACTGGTTTGAAAATTCCGAACCAGTCAAGGTAAGTATGGTCGTGATGTGAGGCTGGTGAGATCGTCTTGTGAGATGGGCGGCGCACGTCACGAAGCCGTAGAAGTCAAGGGCAGATACACGATAACTGATAGTTCGGGACAGTCTCGAAGAACCCAGCGTAATGGGCGGTCCGTGCTCTAAGGACCGAACAGCTGTACAGGAGGCCGATTGTAGCGAGAAGACCACACAGGAGGATCTACTAATCTCCGACGACTCTTGGCGCGCGCATGACGCTGGTTTTGAGTCCGGGACTTCAGTCCACCGGACTCAAGTTCCGACCAGCGGAGCGGCCAAACCCCAGATTTTCTGCCGGCATCAGTATTTTGAATTCGAGAAAGGAAATTTAGGGTTCGGACCGGGAATTTTTACTTGGCTAACATTCCGCTGCATGGAGCGGCGGTCTCGGTCTAGTGTCATTTAATGTCATCATAACACAGCCTTCCGGGCATCCCTGGAACCCATACGCTGTACCGTCTCAGACGGGAAGTCGCAGTAAATGCATTTGTTGGATCCCGCACGGGAAGCGGTCCCTCAATGATCTTGACTTCATCGTCCAAATCAGTTCTTCTTTTACGCCCTGCGCCAGACCTCGCCGCGGCTCCCGCCTAGTCTCCCGTAAGCAGACCTTTAAGTAGTCGTCCACACTCATCTTCCACGATGTTGCTCACCGTCGTCACGTCAACATCCTATACGAACGCAGGATTGGTACATGACGAAGCTGGACGCGTACCATGATGGACGGGCCGATCAGGGCACATCGTCGACGCAGACGAGCAAAGGCTGTGGGGGGTGGCAGTGGGTCGGACGAGGCGGGCATGTTGCCTGTTTTCTCGGCGCACCGTCCGGGGTCCGCGGGTGCGGGCTCCGGGGAGTGTTTGAGAAGAGCGTCTCCCGCGTCGTCCGGGGGTCCGGTATCTTCGGTGCGGCAGAGTCCGTCTGTAGACGCTCTTAGTCGACAAAGCGTCCTCGAATGCGCGTACGGCACCCTCGAGGATATTCTGGTCTTCTTCGTCGTCACCATCGCAGCCGCCGTTATCGGGATAGTGGTCGTCGCGGGTGAGGTTGGTTCGAATGCGGGATGTAGTCCCTCGTGCGCTGCACCGGAAAGAACTCGAGAGAGTGAGGTCGCGTTCCTGACTGTCCCTCCAGCCACTGGTGTGGGTCTTCTCTCACCGTTGGCTCGCCCAGATTCTCGGCCTGCTCCCAGGGTCTGTTTTACGCGGGAGCACCATACACCAGATGGCCAGATGCATCTGCATCACTGTGGGCAGGGACGAGATTCGCGACGACCTTGTTGGGAGGGAGGCGAGGAAGTAGAATACATAGCTTCGATAATGTTCGACTAGGAGGTCGACACGTAGGTGTGCTCTAGGATAGTGTAAAGTTGAGGTGCTCGATTTGGTTTGCGAGTGGGTTCTACCAAATGAAGAATTCGGCGCATATTCGATCACAAAGTACAGTGAGCAACAGACATGCCAGCACGTCGATACTGGATAATCCGGACGCATGCAACTTCCCAGATATTGTCAGCGTCCTTCCGACCGTCCGTAACAGGAATTTACATGCCAAACTTGCCAAGCGGAAAAGTGTGGATGCGAGCAACTCCCAGACGGCAGTCATCCAAGCACCTCCGAATCCCAGTTTGCATAAACTGCAGCGTAACATCTGTATCCGATGCAACATCATGTAATACAACCCACAACACAACACCTGCAAAACAGACACAAGCCATCAACGTGGGGTAGGTTCCCGACACACGAAGGCTTACCTAGGGCTGGGTAAATCCACGGAAAATACCCACGCCACAATCCGGACCGGTACCGGCAACGACCTTTTGATCACCGTCCCCTAAAGAGTCCAGGAAATTCGCTCGTCCTTGTCCCTCGCGCGAGCGCAGAACACAGACCGCCGAGGCCGCTTCCCCAGAGTTCAACTTTCCCCCTTTCTTGGCGGATCCACCGTGACTGGGCACGAGGCAGAAGCCCACTGGATACTAGACTTGGATTAACCTTTCACCGCCTTGGAGAGCATTCTCGATTGTGGCTGTCAATTCGGGACCGAGCGGGGTTGTGATGATTCCCTTCCATCCCTCCCAGATTCAAGATGTCGGACGGCGCGCCTCAGGCCGAGTCACGTAAGGCTGGCAAATCCCGTGGAACGAGGCACATATCCAACTGGGTTCCTCGGCAATGATAAGCCTTGACAGTGGCACCCCAAGCTGGCAAGGTTACCCGACGTTCGCGGATTATGTAACAAGGAGGAAGCGAAAAGTGGCGTAGGAATGAAATTCAGATAGGATTGTCGGTGGCGAAAGGGAGTGATCATCCATGTGTGTGAATGAATGAGAGGCGAGGGACTGAAGTCTTGCAGTGTTGGATGTCGTTGAATCATTGAACGCGACATGCCCCTCATCCGTTGTAGAAGGGATTCGTGGCGAATGATTAGTAAATCCTTTGCGGGACGCGCGTGGTGAGAGAACAGAACATTTTGGCACCGTATAGTCGAGTCGACGGATACAGGCCCGTAGGATCCTCTTCGTGAGTCTTTAAATGAAATTCAAAGGATATCAAGCCATTTATCGACCAAGATGTTGTATAACCATGTAGGTCTTGCGGCACCACAAGATAAGTCAGTCCAGCGACTTAATCTCGGCAGGGAGATACACAAACTAGATGCGGGATGAGTCAGTTAGCCGACGAACGTGTGGTAGGAAGCCAAGATACACACATTCCATGGATTTCAGAGCAAGGAGACCCATCCGCATTCTTCCCAAAGTGCAGTGAGTGCTAGATTGAGCTCAAACAGGCCAGCGTCGAGGGCAGAGCTAACGAACTGGTCGTGATTGTGTCCCAAGGCTAGACGGGTCTAATATGGCGAGAGCAAACGTCCCACATGAGTCGTACTGGAGATGTCAAAACAGAACATGATCAGGACCTCAATTGAGCAGGCATGTACTACTTTCTCGCAGCACTGAACTCGGCATACCTGCAAGAGTGCCTCCACAAAGTGCAGTACGGAGTGTCCCCCGGGCCGCTGAACTGACGAATCGATAAGCGACCAAAGACAAACTCCCTCGTCCGGTGGGGTCAAAGTGGCTGAGGGAAAGTGGGGGGGGAAACAAAAACGTTACCCAATTGATTCCTGATTGCGCAAGCCAGAAAAAAAAGTTGGAGCAATACATACATTCAGCATGTCTGCCGCACGTTCTCCATGGGGCCCGTCCCTTCTTTGGAAACAAATTTAGCATTTGCCCGCGCCACTGGATTTTCCGTCGATTTCAATATCACGACCTTGCTTGAACGATCCTTCGATTTCATGCGCTCGCACCAGGTGGGTCGACGATTGGCCATCGAATGGAAGACATCGGTCGGTTTTCTCCGAATATAAAGAACAACCAACATCATCACGTCACCACAGGAATGTAACGGATTAGGTTTCGATTGGGCTCCCCGGGCCGTCCACAGATCTCGGACTTTTTTATGCTGTGTGTGATGCAACGGACGAACATCGCAAGAACAGACCTCATGTCGAACGACAGGCGGGTGGGGGGAAAGTTCTTGTGATCGCACGATTAAGTGAGAAAAATCATTCACCCTGCTTCGTGAATTTGGATCTGCCATCAGGTCGTAAACGCGGGGAACCCGGTGGTTAGCATCAGTTCGGCATCAACACATGCTTCCATGAGTCTACTAGAGGTGAGTTCATCCATACCTCGACCTCCTCCCATCCCACGACGCATGCTATGGAACCTCACCACCGTCTTTCTTGTCATCGGCTATGTTCATTTCCCAAGCTCCGACTGCGGCGAAGAGTGGAGTAACAAACATCAAGAAGAGATGATGCACGTCAAAAACCCTGCCGGAGGCCATCGAGCTGTTGCCAGCACATCCTCGTGTCCGCACGCTAAATATTGCCACGTTCTTCCCAAACGAACGGTAAAAGACTTGTGTCACTGAGGAAAAAAGAAGGGGGGGGAACCTAACTCGTGATGCTGCCGTATTCTCGCGTTCTATATGAATCCCTAAACACTAAACCAACTTATAATAAATGATCAAATTTCGAGGAAGATTTTTTTTCAAAGAAAAGAGCACCTTTTCACGATGGGATACGCCGGCCAGCAGAATAGCCACACCTCGTGTTGAATAACTCACCACTAGGCCTTTAGGACAGCGCAGGAAGTACCATTTTTCGTTCACCGTTTTCCAATCTGAGTCCTGCGGCAAAGCTACTACGCGATCACGTGAGAAATATTGCTCGGGAGTTTGCAGATAAAGCTGGTTCCATAGGGGCATTTACGACACGTCCCTGTCACCGGGGGCGTAAAAGTCTCTGATGCTGTGCTAGGTAGGGTTTCATGTATTCGTGATATGAGGTACGCGTCACCACGGCGATGTGACGCGGCGTAGCGTCAGTCCAGGCAAAGCGGCGCATCTGCGACTGGACAGGCCAAATATCTGCTGCTCTACGGTGGTGGCAGGGTCTTCATCAGATCATTAGTAAATCCCAACGAGGAAAAGGCACACCCCGTACAGATAACTCAAGAATCCTTCAAAGAACCCACAGTAGCGCTCATAAATGCCCACATGCCATTTTCTTTTCCACTGAATATCGACATGCATGGATAACCGCGATTGTGTATGCTATCTCGATACCGATCAGTCCAAGACACCTCATTTACACGCGGCGCCCGTAGCCGATCACCGCGCTCTGTGTGCTGTTGTCACAGATGCGGACGAAGTTGTTGTAGCCGCCGGAGTGGTGCTCACACTTGCAGGAGTGGCTGTACCAGGTGGGCAAAGGGCTGTCGGCATGGGTGAGCTGACGGCGTCCCAAGCGTTGGGGTAACTACACCCTTGCACCTCTGTAGGTGCCAATGCAGTATTAGCGGAGTTATACCATCCGCCGTCGATGCTGACAGTGGGACTAGGACTGAACGTAGGGGGAGGGAGGGAGGGAATGGCGCTCGTGGACGTGTAGGTGGGCAGAAGCTCTTGGTTCGCACCCGATGTCAAACCGTTTATGGATGAAGGGGGATAGTGACCATAGGTGGCTATCGAGCTTGCAGCAATAGTGCCAGCGCCAGCACCACCCGTCTGCCATGGTTGGTATTGGCCAGCAAAGGGCTGTCGCGAGACTCCAAGGGCCTCACATGTCCCAAGTGCCGTCCGTGGATCCGTGGGTATCCATCCCTTTTGCAGACCAAGTTGGTATGACCAGAGGGGCGATTCAACCGTATTCGTAGTGGACGAATTCCCGATCTACCACTCGTCAACGATTGCACTTTCGAGAGCAACAGAGAACATGAGCAAACCTTCCAGGTCCAAAAGAACCAATTTTGAAGCGCGTCCATAGAAGCGAGGGTGAATTCCATAAGACCATCTTTCATCGTTTGATTCCATTGAGATGAATCCAGATACAGTGAGCATGACGGTCCAAAGCTCGCTGTTCCAGTTGTGCCCGTCAAGAAGAGCCCACAATCGTTGTATCCATCACTGAATTCGCCCGCAATGGTCACCCCAAAAGCAGACTGGCTGTGTGGAAGAACATGAGACGATGGAATGGTCAATCGATCCGTCAAATGCACCTTGCATTCATGTTATCTGCCCATGCATTACAGGCTGTCTTTGGCCAGATCCCGCCTGCTTGAAGACCAGTACCGGTGGCGATTGGCTCTGTATTTGAATTGCCATCGAAGGCGAAATATGGATGTGTATCGAGAATAATGCGATCTGACCCTTGCAGAAAGCCCGCCCAACTTCCCACACCTAAAAAGCCATCGTGGATGACGATATACGGACCGTGACCTTCACCAATACCAGTGATGTTGCGAATCATGTCATGTGCTAGGAGATAGCTGAAAAGAGAATGCTCAATGACTAACTAAAGGAGCAAAAAGTGATAATCGAATCTCACAAGGATGTAATCTGGCCTTGGCCGATGGTGGATACCAGAGCCTCGTTTACGATACTGAAAGCTGGAACGACAGGTTGCCACTCGGGCTGGGAAATGAACTCGGTAATGATTCTGATATAATCCAGCGCACGTTCGGCATTAGCTAAGCCCATAACACCATTGAGAAAGTTGATGGTGCCCTCTTTACCGGAATGGTTGTAACCTTCAGATCACGCTAAAAGTGAGCAGAACTGGCGTACGGCTCGACGAACGACAAGCATTACCATTCTGCGAGCCAGGAATAGTATGCAAGTCTAAATTGACTCTTATGCCATATTTCCGCGCCCATTGTAACACACGCAAGATGTACCTGATAAGACAAATCAGACAATGGGTCTTAGCGATATGAAGACACACGTACGGCCAACAGACTTTATCTAGGAAAGGTTCAAAATCCCACTTTTCGATAGCCCAGAATGGGATTGGCAAGCGGATCCAGTTCAACCCAGCTCCAGCAATTTCCGCAATGTCTTGTTCCGTCTGCCAAGCATGCGTTTAACGTGATCATATCAATTAAAAGGATGCAGGTTGCTTACAATGAACGTGTTGTAGTGGTCTTCAATTTGATTTAAACCACCGCTGGCAGCATCATTAGCCATGAGGGTGCTCAATGTCCACTCGTCTACAGCAGCAGGATATTTTTGAAACAACGAAGGGGAAATGAATGGCTCAAGGACGAATAGTCCTCCCAGATTCACGCTGCGAGTTACGATATTCATTTAGATGTGCACCACGAGGCATAAGCACCTACCCATAAATCTTGTCTTGACCCCAAGTCCAGCTCGTGTTTAACGGCGGTGTCCATGAGTTTGGTTGAGCATTATTATTGAAAGGATCCTCAGGATCGTACACCCCTATGAAAGTATATCAGTACTCAGTCACTGGTATGTTCATTTGGAGGGAAATGTAGCGTGAGAAAGAAAACTCGATACATTTAAGAAACAAATACGGAAACAGTTCGGAAGCTGAAGAATAATTGCCGCTCGCGGTGCGCTGCTGTAGCGGCGCTAGCCGAATGAGCTTCGACGGACACAATGAATTGACAACAAACCCCCAACAAACGCCATATTATGGCACTCTTGGAAAATGGAAGAATCATACAGACTCACAAAAACCACCAAAACTATTGATGTACGTGAACGTTGTACCATCAGAGGTCGTGATAACTGAGCCGTTACCGCCGGTCGTCTTACTTCCCTTTCCAGAACCACTTGGACTGCTAGCACTTGACGTAGAATTGCCAGTGGAGTGTCGCTGGACAACAAAAAAGTAGACGGGAACAACGACTGCCACAACTATGACAGCAAAGATGACGAATCCAATGATCCAAAAGATAGGACGAGCAAAGATCGGTTTGCGATCAGCCGGCGATCTCGGATTCGGATCTTCGGGACGGGCAGAAGCTTCATTGAACGCCTTCTCGTGTAGATATTGAGAGAGCGGAGGGGAAGAATTGCCCGCGGAGCCCAACGCATATGATGTACGGGAGGAAGCACTGGTGAACTCTGGCGCCTGCTCGAGGTATAAGGCTCTGGGAGGATTTAATAACAAGCCATCCTGTGGAGGGGTATTTGCCACCACCCGATGAGGTTCTACAGCCTGTTTTACCAGTCCTGAGGAGGCACTAGACAGCGACAGTGACATTGAAGTCAAACAATGAGGCTCGCAGCACAGAGGGAACAGGCAGCACTGCAATTAGATGTTCGCACACAGGGGTCAGCGCTTGGGAAGTGTGGTCGCAATCATTGAGCTATTCGCGTCCGCTCGTGACCACCGAGTTATCAACGCGTGAAACCCAACCAACTGGCAATGGCCATACCCACGGGTGCATATGGAACGAGCATCTTGAACAGATATGACCTCGAATCTTGAAAGTTTTGATTGAAGAAACTATGAGAAATTGCCACGCGAACGAGATTTGAGGTCTAAGAGAGTGCGGTTTTTCGCACCGCCATTCTCAGGGTATATGAATTAGGTATGGGAAAAAGGAACTATAAGGAACTATGCAGTCAGCCAATCGAATCTGACCAATTGGACAGCTAATTTCAGTTGCTTCTTGCAAACTACTTTGTTTTGATCTTTCGAATACTAGGATCCGACCTGGCCTAGTCATCCTCCTGCTACTAGGGCTCTAATTCGGTTGGTAATCATGGACCCTTTCTAATGGCGCTGCTTTGCAGGTACAGTCACACCTCACCGCGGCAGGATTTTCCGGAGGACCGTCGTATTTTATCGTCCGACATGGTGACCGTTTGCATCCCATTAATACCCCATAGCTAAAAGATAGGTTTGATTTCGTGCATCATGCTCAGACCCAACCGAAAGGTCGACGTCGCAGACTATATTCATGGTTCACGGGAAATAAAATACCACGCATACTCATCGTGAGAAGGTAAGCCATGTAGGTTTAATGGTTGACCGACTCGCAAGTTCCGAGATCATGGTTCAGCTATTCAGATCCCTTCAAGCACCTCATCTAAGTTGGCTGCACTCTCTCACACTGTGGTTACGGTTATGACGGACGGGCCTAACCCGCATCCCTGTTGATTCCACGTAACGTCGATAAGAACTCGTTGATAAGTTCCTGTGTGGCTATTGCGCCATCTCGTATATGGTTCATGGCAAGGGACTAGGAACTAACCCTAAACCTACTTCCTCAGTGCCATATTGCGGCCAAACTCGGACGATATTAAAATACGTACTGTATACACTGATACTTATGGAATGTCGTGTAGGTGAATTCATACAGCCAGAACATGCCTTGTCCTTTTGAATCGCCCACGCTTTTTCTATGAATAAAGCTGGCAGTGCACCTGGGCAGGTTCGCGGGAGGACTGGTGTACACCGTCATCTCATCGTGTTCAGGGGACCCGACTCATCAACATGCTGGTTATCGACCCATGATCAATGCGCTGACCTTCACACATGCCCGGTGGATATCTAGATCTGACTACAGCCGGTGCACTCTATCATATGTGGTTAGTATCATTGCTGGTCATGAATGCGCCGGTAACTGAACCCAGATGTCGGCGGAGTAAAACGCCGCGGGCAAGCTGGTGAAGGATTTGAATACATTGATATGGAATTGTGGGTTGCACCTGAGCAGATGCTCAGAACGCACGACAAACCTTTGGCCGTCCTAATTGTCTCGGCGCCACTCACCGCAAGATTACAGGAGGACGATGTTGAATTCTGACACATTCAGACTCTCAGACTGTGTGGTGCCGTTCACGTTACTGGTTGGAATGGTGAAACCATTCTGCCCGTAGTTTTGTTTTGGGCTAAACCAAAGGCATTAGACGGATTCCCGCACACCGGATTGAACCTGAGGAGGTATTCCCTCGATCCGGGGCGAGTGGCTTGGCTAGGAAATCGTTGAAACGCGGCAGAAAGAGAACAAGGGTAGCGCTGCAATACCTCTTCTCCGTGATGAGTCGAGGAACTCGACTGACATGGGGTCGCGTTGCTCCACGTTCTCGCGGGGCGTTCCGTGGACAGCTTCAGGTAATATTCAGTGGCAACATTGGACATGAGTGAAGATGAGCCGAGGAAGGAGAGTCGTGCGTGAGAGCTTCCTGAAACGATCAGCAAATGAATGAATCCATTTACGGAAGGGGCGTGGTGATGTGGCATTTGCCGAGTCCGGGGTATGGCCAGCGCCGGAGACAAAGTAAACCATCTGAGATCCATCCAGATCCACGATTCACGGCAACAATGGCAAGTCCCCTCCCTTTCCTGACAACTGCCCCTCCATTCCGTGTTATTGTTATTGTTATTGATGGGTCCCTTCGCTACATGGGACTCGTCGGCTCTAGCTCGTTGAACATGCGGTGACTGATTTGATGCTCAACGCCATCAAAAAAAAAGAAATTGTAGCGAGGTCCAGGCCACTGCGCCTGCAACCGCCCGCTCGTATCCCCAAATGGGCAAGCGTCCCCGCTGTTTACCAACGTTGTTACGATCATTGACTTGGTCCACAACCTGGGGTACTATTGAATGCTGTCCTCTTTTAAGTAGGTGGCCCGGCAACTGAACTTGACCATTGCCGTCAGAGTCCTCCCTTTCTCTCCTATTTATGATCCTCTTTCGCCGGCGTGTCCGCTCTCGTATCAAGCCCCTCCATCAGATGTATCCGAGTCCCCCGTTCCATCTGACGAGTCACATCGCGCGATATTCCGATGCCGCAGGTAGTCATTGCTCTCCGCCGCTTCCCCCCGCGGAGTCTGCGGTTATTCCCTTCCGAACATGCAGCGTACACGATTCCTGTTCATCCGAGTACAGCGTGGACGACATCTTGCAGATCATTCTCAAGACTCGGAAGACCTGGAAGACCTTAAAGGGTCGATCGGAAGCAGTATGGCCACCTTACCTCGAAGCGATCATGCTGAAGGGTAGGTTCATCGGCGTGCGTGTGTCATGATTCTCACATATTTCATCATTTGACACACAGCTCTTCGAGAATATGAACCCGTCGACTCGCGGGAAACACGAATTCTGGGCCGCTATCCAATGCGCAATCGTTTCATATCCGACTATATCCATAACAGCACAGGCAAATACAGATCCGCCAAGCAAGTAGGTAGCCGCTTGCAACAGCTTAGAGATACACCCGAGGGCCGCCAGTGTAAGTTCCATATCGCCGCGCGGTCCATGTGCGGACAGCCCTCATAAAGTTATGCTCATAAAATTTTGTTTGTGTTTGTATTTGTCATATACCACAGTGATCGATGTATTGACGCGTTGCTATCACACACGGTTACGCACCGGCACTCACGATGCACGGGTTCCCGTATTCCAGTCGACTTCTTGGGACGATTCATCTTCCAGCCCCTCTGTTTTCAGTATATCATGGGATACCTCTTCCGCTTCCTCCTCTTCAGATTCCTCAGTCACCCCAACCAGTCCTATCATGCCTCGCTTCCCTCAGCTCAACCCTCGTCAACCCGTAGAAACACGGATGCCGGTCTACATCGACATCCTTCCACAGCAATCATTCTTGTCTTCAATGGGTCATGCCCCCTCATCCACCACCGCATCGACGTCCAGTTCTAGCTCCCGTCCTTCTGATGCGCGTCACATTTGTAACATTGATCCGACAGTGACCTTTGTCTCCCCCTGCCCTGTCAATGGAAAGTCCTCCTACATCGTTTGCTTGGACGGAGCACCCGTCCACACAGAGCATACAATGCTCGAATATGTCGGACCTTATTTTTCTTCATCGTCAGGTCAAGCGCCCGGCAACGAACCTGCACTCTATAATACGACGCTCGTACCCAAGTATTGGGACGTCCTCTGCGAAGCCGCAGGTAGGCCTCGTCCATTTTTCCAGTGCCCGGCCCGGCTTAAACTTCGTACACAGACCCCACTTTGTACACTATCGTCCAAGATGTATATTGTCTTCCTGATCTTCAGGACCGCTCGCAACGTCCTCGCCCTGCACACATCTTCTCGGCCACATATCACTTCCAATATCCTCCAGGGTCTGTTAGTTCTGCTCCTGCTTATGGACAGTCGTCCGCGGGCGCCTTGAGTCATGGCTCTCCCATGACGTCGACGTTTGGTCACCAAACCGTGCATGGTTCCATCCCTATGGGTATCACCCCCTCAACGTCCGCGTCATTCCCCATTCCCACAGCGTACACCTCCGGAGGGTCACGTGCACCCCCCGAGGCGGAGCAAAACCTATTTGACACGCCCTTCATGTTGGACGTTAATTTCGACCAGTTCGCATTCGACGACTTTGTTGCCAACTTGGATGGCGGTTCGCAGAGTACGTCTTCGTCGCACTTGTACCCCATGGACCCAAACACATTCGTACGTTTCGATCCCCTCCTGCTTGGCGTGCATGCTAATGATGCTCTTTTCTTCAAAGATGATGTAACACGGACTTGGACGTATGTGCTTTATCATGTTCCCATCTTTCATTGTATTCTGGCTCGCCGTCATGTATTTTGCCAGTGTTTCTCGTTGTTCGTATCTCACGGATGTAGACTTTGAACGTAGAACGTTCACTGGACATGATGTTCCCGCACCCGATAGCAAGTTGAAGGCGATTATATACTCGTCGTCAGGCCTGGGTACGGACTACGGATTGCTGATCGATCATTATCGTACTTTGGTCAAATACGTAATTACGCAGGATGTACAGGCGATGACGGGATTTATGACAGGTAAAATATTCGTAGGGCAAACCGCTCCCGGCCTTGTTTCCTTGACGACCGCCGAATACCCATCAAGTGAAAAACAAAGCAGACACGGGCCAAAGTCTTTGGGAGGGTTTGTTACATCATATCTTGCAAACTGCTAAACTACCCTCGTCAGCGAGACGTCGGTCTGCCGATCAAAGCCACCGTCAAGGGTTGACAGGGGTCACAGGGCACGCCGTCTGCGGCATGTCAGGCCTTCAATCTTCTGCTTCAGGGCCCCAATGGTCCAGGGTTTTCTTCGACCGAAAGGGGTAGAGGGGCCGGAACCTGACGTCTGTTCTGCAGGCAGAAGGGAGGATGAGTTGAGGGCAATGGATATCATTCAATTGGCTGTCTGGTCCATTCTTAGACGTGGCGCGTGGACCCATCGGGTGTGGACCATCCTGACGGGGCCGGCTCAGCAGTGGGCCATCGATGGATATCGGGACCAGGGCCAATGATATTTCGAGATCCGAGGTAGGGGGTGGGAACGTCCAGGTGGCGAGACGGAGCAACTCTAACTGTGCGGACCCCATAATTCTTGTGTGCTGTAGTCTTCACCGCTGCGAGGTCGATTATTTCCGAGAGGCGTGCTTCTACCTTCAAGGTTGACAGTTTCTCCGGGTCGAGGTAAAATTTAGAGCAAAGAAACTCAGATGCTGTACAGGCGGCGCGTTTGCGTGGGTGGGCATGGGGAACACGAGGCGGATGGGTGGGCAGACGGTTGGAGGATTTGTATAATAGGTAGACCCTGCGAAATGAGTAACTGCACGTTGATTGCGCGTTGCAGTGCAAGGCACGGCGATAAGCTGAGGTGATGCCGAGGTGATGCCGAAGATGGCAGCGGTCAAACGTTACTTTTTTTTTTTCTCGTTCCCCGATTGCTGATGCTATAAAGGAACAGACATGGACGTGCACGAGGCGGGGGAACCGTCTGCCTGTAATATTTTTTTTGGTCTGGTCCGGTCGAGGCGGGGACGCCGTCAATGATCGATCGATCGATGATGTGGATGCAGGGAATTAATACAATGACACATACCGGCGCACGTCGGAGGTGCGCAGATGGACGTACAAATTGGCCTGCTCCTGGAAGCCAGTGACGATATCAGTCACAGATGAGTCTCCGATGAGTCTATACCTCAAGTCATCAATCAGTCGGGTGTTAATTGTGTCTCCGGACGAGGTTAGACTGGTCCGTCAGCGAAACCATATAGAGTGTGTTACATTACCATTGATGTGGTTTGATTTATGACAGTAACGTATCGCTGAGCGTTCACCTGAGCCTAACCACACAAGGATTGGACCAGGCGGAATTTTGGACATTTTCTGATCGGTGATGTGCCACTGTCCGGAAGGGAACCGGATAAGATAGTTCGCGGAGTTAGTAAATCTACATCTTCATATATGGATAGGGACAAGCACAGACAAATAACGCGTCGCGTTGACCTGACGCATCGACTGACCCATGGCCGTCGAGACACCAGAAGAAGATGTGTTCATGCAGACGCTCTTTGACGGCTTGGACAGGTCCACCACGTCCAAGACGTCCCCTTGTGCTAAACGCTCACCTCGGAAGCACAAGGTAACAGACAATGCAGACGACCTGTCCGTCCTACTGGACGGTGCGGAGAACTGGGACTGGACGGACATGGAGGCGGACTTCATGACACCCAAAAAGAAGAGGGCCAGTCCGTCCAAGGTATGGGACCTCTCGTTCTCGTGCATGCGCAGTCTGATGGCAGGTACCAACAGTCGCCTCGCAAACGCCATCGTTCACCTATTAAACAACCGGTGACTCCCCGCCGCACTTGTTCTATGCCGTCCGGGGACCCCCAAAATCATGATCTCAACTTGAGTCTGTCCGCCCTCGTCGATGGAGCCGAGACTTGGGACTGGGAGGACATGGAAAATGACTTTCTCACGCCTGGTCGTAAGCACGACAAACTCAAGGTTTGATCTATTGTACTGCGTTCCTTTCCCCTGTCTTGATTCGGATGGCAAGCCTGCTGTTTCCCCAGAAATAGCCTATGCCAGGCCCCCCACTGCGCGCTGTATCGTCGAAGCTGTAGACGAGCGCATACAACTCGGCTCCAAGGTCAGGTTCTCTTCCTCCTTCTTTCAGACTCTTTTGACAATACAAACAGGTATTGTTGGTGAAAACCCAGCCACACGGGCACTCGCGCTCGGTTATACTGCAGGACGACTGGGCCGAATCTGACGTCCGAAAAGGTGCGAACGATAGATTTGACCCTGTCAGAAGTTCCGACCAGTTCATTTGCTTAGGCGATATCATTAATGTCCTAGGAGAGTTTGACTCAAAGGGCTCCATTACGATCTCATATCATGAGAATCTCTTCATTCTTCATCCGGATCTACTTATGACAGCGACTGCGCTCTCCAATGCCACGCAATGCAGGCGCAAGCCCCTTTTGTCTTCCCTGATACGGTCAACATCTGACGTTTCTCCTGCGCTCCTGTGGGGTAATATGCTGCATGAGATTATGCAAACATGTCTTGCTACCCAGCAATGGGATGAATTCTATGTCGAAGATTTGATCGAACGTGGCGTTATGAAGAGCCTCCCAGAAATTGTAAAAATTGGAGTTACCATCGAAGATGCCAAGCGAGAAGTCAAGCTTCGTTCCAAAGGTCTCAAAGTATTCTCCGAGCGCTATATCGCAGACAAGCCCAAGGTAAAACCTTTCCTTGCCATGAGTCATGGTCACAAACATTTCTATCATAGCCCGAGGCCATCCTCACCAATACCCGAGCGACGGTCAACCAGAATTCCCGTCTCGCCATCACTTCTTTATATGATGTCGAGGAGGACATATGGTCACCTACCTACGGTCTCAAAGGGAAACTGGACGCGAGTGTCCAAGCTATCATTTCCGAGAGCACCCCCCAAACTCAAGAACCCTTACTCAGTACGCACACCGTGCCGTTCGAGATAAAAACGGGAAGGTCCATTGGGGGCATGGAACACCGCGCACAAACAATGTTATACACTCTTCTTGCCGAGGAGCGGTATGGAGTCCAAGTTCCCAGCGGGCTGCTCTATTATACCCAAAGCGAGGAAGTCGTGAGGGTCCCTCGAACTAGAAACGAACTGAGGGGCCTCATCGATGCAAGAAACGAGATGGCGGCGTACATGATGCGTCGTGTGAATCAGGGTAAGGCTTCCGAGCCTTTCTTGCCACCCACGATCGATGATGAACATACGTGTAAAAAGTGTTTTGAGCTCGATGCCTGCATGTTGTACCGCAAGGCAAGTACGAGTGGTCCTCTAAGCATGGTTCGCTAACATGACCTGCAGGCTGTCGAGAATGTAGTCGACGATTCGTCACCAATTGCAGGGATTTATGATGCCAAGGCTTCGCATTTGACACCCGCCCAAGCGGAGTTCTTCAAGCGATGGGAAGCGTTGATAGCTTTCGAAGAGCAAGACGGCATCCGGTTCCGAAAAGAACTTTGGACGATGACGGCAGGACAACGAGAAGAGAAGGGTCGATGTTTTGATGCCATGGTCATCGACAAGACGTTCATCCCCCCCAACATCATACCAAATGCTACGGAACGGTACCGATACACGTATCGGTTTGTCCGCGGAAGCAACCCGGGTTTCCAGAGTCCGTCTCTATTAAACGGCCACATAAGCATGGGCGACGTCATCGTTGTCTCCGTTGATCCAGAACTCCTCGCACTTGCCCGAGGTCTCATCGTGGACCTCACACCCCAAGAGGTCGTCGTGAGCGTCGACCACGAACTCGATGTGGTAAAGATTGCTGCGCGCCTTCAGGTCCTACGCAAGTCCCGGGCACGGATCCGACCTGTGTTTCGAATCGACAGAGATGAGATGTTTGGGATGGGTCGCATTCGGGACAACCTCGCACGGTTGTTTTACGCCGACGGGGACACGAAACGGCTCGAGCTGGTCGTGGATCTCCGGAGACCGACGTTCGAGAATGAACAGGCAACGGTAGACGGACTGTGCAACGTTGCCGAGTATGCCGCTGCAACGGGCAAGCTAAACTCGGGCCAGATGGCGGCGGTGACACGCGCGCTCAGCGCCAACGATTACGCATTGATCCTCGGGATGCCTGGGACTGGGAAAACGACTGTGATTGCGGCGCTCATTCGGACATTTGTGGCTATGGGAAAGACGGTTTTGTTGACGTCGTACACCCACTCTGCGGTAGATACGATCCTGCTCAAGCTCAAGGATGATGATTACCGGATTCTGAGGTTGGGCAACGTGGACAAGGTCGGTTTGATGCATGTGATCTAGGGAATTGTAATGACAAGCCACTTAGGTTCATCCAGAAGTCCGCAAATTTACAGAGGCGGATAGGAAGACTGCAAAGACCATCGAACAAGTTGAGAACCAGATCATGTCGCCACCTGTCGTAGCTACCACGTGTTTGACGATCGATCAGTGAGTTTCGAGTTGCTCGATGACTCGAGAGCAGGTACTGAGATTGCCATAGCCCTCTGTTCTCTCGACGGACCTTCGATTATTGTATCGTGGATGAAGCCTCCCAGATTACGTTGCCTACCTGCCTCGGTCCACTGCGCTTCGCGGATAAGTTCGTGCTCGTCGGGGACCACTTTCAGCTTCCACCACTGGTGAATTATACTGTTACCCGCATCATGACATGATCAGGAGTTAACATACTTGTTTAGGTTCGTAATCCCGCAGCGAGAAAGGGTGGCCTAGAGACATCGCTATTCCGGAGACTTTCCGAAGCTCACCCACATGCGGTCGTGGACCTGACGCATCAATACCGCATGAACGAGGATATCATGCTCTTGTCTAACAAGCTCATCTATGGGGACCGTCTTCGGTGTGGTTCGGAAGAGGTTGCGAAGCGCAGTCTGGCGCTGCCTAACAAGACATTCATCGATACCCTTCGCGGAGTCGGCGGATGTCTGTGTGATGATGATCAGTGTTGGCTAGTGAGACTCTTGGACGAAAAGTCAGTGATTATCACCTTCTTTTTAAACCCGACTTGACTGTGATCCAGCTGTAAAGCTGTCTTCGTGGACACAGACTGCGTACCGGCGTTCGATTCGCGCGTGGGAGACTTGGTCCAGAACGAAATGGAGGGTAAGCTCGTATACCAGATCGTGGAGGCTTTCTTGCAGAGCGGCGTCGAGGAGCGACAGATTGGGATCATGTCGCTATACAGGCAGCAGATCAAGCTGCTCTCGCATCTGTTGCAGGAGAGGAAGCAAATTGAGATATGGACGGCGGACAAGAGTCAGGGGAGGGATAAGGACTGTGTGATTATTTCGATGGTACGATCGAACGATCACAAACAGGTACGTACGCGCCTTTCGATGCGTCTGTTCCGCTTCGGTATGTTCTGGAACTAACGTGACCACTTGCACAGATCGGTGATCTGCTGAAGGACTGGCGGCGCGTCAACGTGTCGTTCACACGCGCGCAGTCGAAGCTGATCATCATCGGTTCGCGGAAGACGCTTAGCGCGACATCGTTGTTGGCCGAGTTTCTAGAGCTGATGGACGAGCGGCGGTGGGTACTCCGGCTGGCTGAGGGCGCTGAGAAGAAGCATCCGACGTTGGAACCACCCAAGATCGCTGCGCTCGTGGGAGGGAAGCAAGGTGGGAAGAGAGCTGCGGATGATGGTTTGATCTGTCCGGGGGGTGGGGAGGGAGGCGCATTTGCGCTGGCGGTGGGGACGCCGTCGAAAAAGGCGAGGACGCCCCCGGTGAGTGGTGGGGTGTTGAGGGGACGGCCAATATTGCAGGATGTGGTGAATGGGGAGCTATGATGTATTATCATATATATAGTTGTATTTTGGATAATATTAACTGAGGATGAGCGCTACCGCTCACACATCGAGACTCTGGACCGTTCAAGCGTGGGTGTCTATGCATTTGGGCTGTGAAATTAAAGGAATAGGGTTCAATGTATCTAGCTTTCCTGATTCCCTTTTGTACTATCACATTTAGCTGCACGTGGTACTAGATGCAGATGCTGACATTAGGTGGAGACTGTAATCGAAGGATAACTCGACTATGAAATCGTGTGTAAGGATCGGTATGTCTCTATAAGTGGTCAGGGAGTTAAACTCGCTCTCGCCAGGCATCTGGTTTATACGAAAATTGCGTTCGCGCGCTTCTGGACGCGAGGGCATCGAGCAGCCCCATGTGTAGAGGATCCACATCCGGAACAGATGTGGGCATGTGAATGGCTCTCAGAGCAGCCTCTGCGTCGCTGCCACTTGGAGCACAGACGTTGGTTGCTGGAGCGGGCGACGAGCCCGCGGTTAACTCGCTTAGCAAAGGTTTCATGTTTGTCATCCCAGATCCGTACTCTGTTACACTCGACAACAGGTCTGTCGTGAGGTTCTATGCTGAGGCATATGGCGCATGGAGGTAGTGGTTCTGCATTAGTAGTAGGTGCGCAGTCGGCGTTTTGAAAGAATCGTTGACGTTTATGCTGAGGTTGGGGGTTGTCCGTGGAGGGTGGTGGACGTTTAAGAGAGAGGGCGTTTTCGATAGGCGAAACGACACCGTGACAAGCAATTGGAGTGGCGGTGGCAGGGTGGTTCATAGCCACGTTTGGTGCGCATGCAATTGCCATGTTGGCGAGTCGGAACCTATCCGTGGCCTGGTGGATTAGAATGATGTGGGTGTGGAGGAGATGAGAAGGCGGGGAATGAAACCGCAGCAATGTCAAAGACGTGGACCCGCGTGTTGTGAATCGTAGAGGCCAGGATGAGTGAGAGCATAGATGCGGTATTGTGAATCGAGTGGGTGTGAGCGATACGCCGTGTAGCGGGCCAACCCAGGGGCACAGGGGTTGGTTAAGATGGAAGGTCATGTAAAATGAATCAAGATTGAATATGAGAGACGGTGAGAAGGTTAGCTTAGGAGAAGAGTGGAGTGACTTGCCTCTTCGAGTCGCTTCTCTGTGTCTTGGTATTTCTGATCCACAATTTTTTGCTTGATACGGACGAGGGCTTCTTTATCGATGTATTTGGGATTAAAGGATGACGAGGTGCCCAGGGTGTCATGCCATCGTTTGCGGTAGGTAGCTTGGTATACGATGAGGGCTTGCTGAGCAGTTTCATCCGGGTCATGGCGGCACTCGTGTGCACTGAGTTTCGTCCAGAAGTCGAACATAGAGTCAACTCGTTCTCGAGGCCAGTTAGCTTCTTTCATAGCTTGTAAGATCCGATGAGTTGCCTCATCGAGCTGTGCCCAAGAGAGGTCTCGGTCTTCGACTACGGGTTGCTTAGCTTTTGGGAAAGCGATTGAGACGAGGGGATGTAGTGGCACTCCTTCGTCGTCTGTGTCTTCGTCCATCGAAGAAATCATTTGGGCATCCGCCAGGCCTTTGTTAGTGAAAAAGTAGAGCGGTACGTATTCCACTTTGCGTAGCTTGCGCAAGGCGAGGAATGATGGGATAATAGGGATCATTGAAGAAGACAGTGGAACATTGGCGTAAGGTAGGAACTTCATGGGGTATTTCTGTCGCTCTTCCTTCCTTCCTTCTTCCTCCTCTTTTTTCCGTGCCTGCTCTCGAGCAAGAATTTCGTTTTCGTGGTCTCGTTGGGAATCCCATTCCTGCCTATCGAGAGCATTCTGGATATACCATATATTGAGGAGACGCTGGGCTGCATCAACATGATTAATGTTGAATGGGTCAACCAACTGTTGGCGAACGGGTGCGTATCTGTCCGCATTATAGTCCGGTGGGTTTTCCTCATGTGGGTTCTGCAGAATATGCATCGTGTGAGAAGTGGGGTAAGCAGTAGGGGAAGACGAAAAGGAGATCTGTAGTACGAGAAGGAGAGGAAGGACGAATCTCTTCATTTCCCACGCGACATTCCTCGGCTAATATCAGCTTTTTCCGTTGTTCATTACCACTGCTGAGATCGAGATTAGTATAAATAATGAAGATCAAGATGGGTACAAAGAGTTCTGCTCTTCAATGATATGATTGGTGGGATCCACTCGTGGGAAGTATGATGAAGAAGTTGGTCCGCACAGCTCCCGCCATTTAGAGCCATCGCACATCATATCAGATGGACTTGACGCCGACCAGCACCCTTCTCTCGGACCTCCTCCGCCCCCTCCGCAACCCGCAAGAGTGGCCTCAATCGTCCGAGACCATCATCCTCGAGCCCTTTTCGTATGTCTGCTCCAACCCAGGCAAGGAAATCCGATCACTCTTGATCGAGGCGTTCAATCTTTGGCTCGACGTTCCGCGTGCGAAGCTCTCCGTGATCGCGCGCGTCGTGCGCATGCTGCACAGTGCCAGCCTTATGGTCGACGATATCGAGGACGGGGCCCAGCTCCGACGGGGTCAACCCGTCGCACACCGCATCTACGGTGTCCCGCACACGATCAACACCGCCAACTACGTGTATTTTTTGGCATACAAGGAGCTCGCAGCGCTCAGGTCCAGTGGGAACGGTTCTGATTCCGGGCCTTCAGACGTGGCGCAGAGGGTCGTGGCGAATAGGGATCTGGATCTGGTGGTCACAGAGGAGCTGTTGTCCCTCCATCGCGGACAGGGGCTCGAGATATTTTGGCGGGACACGTTGCAATGCCCGACAGAGCAGGAGTATGTCGCTATGGTGAACAACAGTTGAGCCGTACTCTCTTGTCAGGGCATTCAATAATTGCGCTAACGATTGGTCTTTGTCCAGAGACCGGTGGTTTGTTCAGGATCGCCGTCAAGTTGATGATGGCATGTGCGACCAAGAACGTGACCGTGTAAGAGTCCTTTTTCTTTCTTTATCCGAGGGATTGTTGATGATTGTCATTGCTAGAGATTATGTCCATCTGGTCAATCTGATTGGGGTGTACTTTCAGATCAGAGACGACTATATGAATCTGCAGAGTACAGAGGTGTGCCTCGTCGTCACTTGAAATCATTTGTGGATACACTTATGATCGGGTACATATGTACAGTACTCACAGAACAAAGGGTTCGCAGAAGACCTCACTGAGGGAAAATTCTCTTTCCCAATCGTCCATGGAGTACGAGCGGACGAGAGCAATCGCGTAATACTCAGTAAGCTCTATTATGCTTTCACAGAATGCAGAGCTCATCCTAAACTACAGACGTGCTCCAAAAGCGACCCACGACTCCGACGTTGAAGCATCATACCATCTCTCACCTACGCAACCAGACAGGCTCGTTCAGCTATACGCTAAAAGTAATGAGAGAGCTCGAGCAAGAGGTATGTACTCCCTGGTACTGAATAACGGTGGATCCCACTATTTACGTTCTATCTTCAAGGTTCGAGCAGAAATCGCGAGACTCGGAGGGAACAGTCAGCTCGACGCGATCCTGACCACATTGCACGTGGAGGATGACCAGTGATCAGAGTATGGTGGAATTTCGTCAGGTCGACACCGTCGACCAATATTTGTAACAATAGCAGCCCGGGGTGGGATCAACGCACGGGTCTATTCGGCCGCTTTGATCTGTGCCAGGGACATGATTGGTCCCGACTATGCTTCCCCTGTCATCCCATATGTACCAAAACATTGACACAGGAAATTGGGAACACCACACGCACGGCTGTCGTTTGCTTCAAGGCCGGGTGGGTGCCATGCCTGCATTCGATGATGCAGAGGAAAGGGAGAGACACCGGGTACGCAGGGTTGAGTGTCGTAATATCATGTACCCTCATAAGTACTTCATCCACGATCCGTCTTGAGCGCCATGCATGACATCCGGAGGTGCACCTTGCTTCATGATTGTCCATTTTCTGTGTTGTGGTCAGCGGAACTTACTTAGTCTTGTAACTAGCCCACCATGAGGCTACTATCGAAGGTCTGCCACCTTTCACTGACGCGGCATAGCAGTCACTAGACTGCAGCGGACCGTCGGAAGAAGTTATCGATTCGAAGTGTATGTTTGACGTTTGAGCTTGAAAGTACAAGTCTCTTGAAAGTAGTTCTCTCTGGCAGCTCGCACGCTTTCAAACTCAAACACCAAACATACACTTCAAATCGAAGACGTTTTCCGTGCGCGGTCAAACAAAGGACGTCGCAAAAGAAATAATCGTCGAGCAGGGGACTGATCCACTGGCCCGGATGAACGAGAACGAGGTCCTGCGTCCCGAGCGAGTCGTCTTAGTCTCTATCCGTACCTCGCCGAAAATCTGCGCAATGACACGATAAACGTGAAGGCTTGAGTTGGAATTGCGTGCAACGAGGTGGGGGCTGCGGAAAACAAGCACAGCAGGTCGAAGCCGACCAGACCGGACGCCAAGAGATGGCAACGAAGGCCTTGTGACCACTGTATCCACAAGGCAAAATTGGCTCCAGATTGCCCAACGAACGCTTGCTACGGTCCACGCTAGAGGTGCTGGTGAAACTCGGGAAAGGCATGGTACAAGATGATCAACCGGCTGGAAGGGATTGATCAGGGAATGCATTGCATAGCATACTAGTATGCTCTTTCTTTTGTCTCTCTGACGAGCAGCACGTGGGAAAAACGAAAGAAAGGATTTCCGAGTCAGATCCTTGCTGATGGGCTTACAGTAAGCTTCGCAATGTATGCTGAACTTAAGTAAGGTACGCACGAATTCTCCAAGTCGAGGGGTGAACTGCATCTTTCGCCTGTTGCGCCTGATACAACATGAGTCCCTACGACGTGATCGACACGACGGACGACCACCTCGCTCAAACCTCGCTCGACAGCTTCGATACGAATTGTCTGACTGTCCGTTCCCATGCTTCCTCCCCTACAATGAAATCCACCGAAACTCGATTCTGACCCTTAGTATTCAACATGACCGGCCGATGCATATTCCCAGCAGAGCTTCTTTTACAGATTCTCTCCTCACGACCCCTAGAGCTGTCATCCGATGGGGGACGGTGAGTTTATCTTCAACCACCGGCCCAGCTGCCAGAAGTCTCACTAATGACCATCACACGGCACGACGTTATCGTGAAGGATTGGCACCAACGAAGGAGGCAACAATCTACGAGATGTCCTGCCAGTGGGATGTCTCCGACGAGGGTTACGCCAGATATCCGTGCGCAATGAGGTCAATTGTGTCTTTGTCGGTACTAAACGACAAATCGTGAAGTTCGCGATCGACGCTACTGGAGATCTCTGAGTGGTCATCTATCGCAGCCACACCCTGACGGAGCCAGCGCTGCGAAACTCTGAGGCAATGTATCTATTCACGTATGTTGTGTTCAACTGTGGAAGAGGGATAATATCTTGTATTGTTTCAACCGCCTTGGGGATCCTGTTGTGTTGATCATACGCGTTGAGTAGGTCAAGTTCCACTAATAAGCTTATCGGAATTCAAGTTGGAGTCAGTGCCAGTGTTTGCATCTCACCCGTTAATCACTCCGTCTACGTGCTGATGCGCGCGATGTAGGATGCTCGCGCAGGACGTGTGCGGGCCTGGACTCAACCACTGATTCCATCCGAGTCATATCTTCACGTTTTCACGTACTCGATGACGTCGTCATCGCCTTAGATACGTTTCTTTCAGTTTTTGTGTGTAAGTAGGGAGCCCGACGAGCTTCGAATAGCAGCACATTTCCCGCTCTAGTTCTCTCAGTCTGATCTCGGGCTCTCCGCCGTTTGTTTGTAAGTTGTCTTTTAGTCACTCCCCCTTTCATCAAGCCTCAACCCACTCGTACTCATCCCCCTTATCTTCTTCCCTGGTCACGCCGTGTTGTGCGACCAGTGAACGACTCGGACAACGAAACTCTGGCAGTGATCTGAGATTCAACACCGACTCCAATTCCGATAAGCTTAGTGGTTCAAGTGTAATATGACCTACTCAATGCGTATAATCGACATAACAGGACCCTCGAAGGTGAAACTAACACGAGATAAGATGCCTCTTCCACCGTCGAGCGAAAGATAGTTTGGGATTTGATACATCTCCGCAGAGCTCCTTGGCGCTGGCTCCGTCAGGGTATGACTGCCATAAATTACCACGCAGCGATCTCCAGTAGCGTCAATCGCGAACTTTACAAGTTTTCGTTTATCGGTACTAAAGATTGCATTGACCTTGCGCACGGATATACCTCTTGCGTAACCTTCGTCGGAGATGTCCCTGCAGGCATCGTAGGTCCTTGCCTTTTTCTTTGGTGCCGATCCCTTCACGATAACGTCATGCCGTGTGATGGCCATTGGTGAGACATTCTGCAGGATTGGCTTGTGGAGCGTCAAGTCGATGCAGCAAGGTTTGCGAGCAGGATGCGGCCATCGCTGCCTTTGCTCCAGTAACCTCACATTGATGGATCCAGTTAGAGGGTCAACGACAGAATTCCGTATAACATCACAACCCGTTTGTCGACTGTCATATACTCCCTCATGGGAGAGGTGTAGGACCCCCTTGCGCCCCTTTCCATTCTCGACAATGCATTGATCATCGGGAACAGTAAATGCTTGTGCGACAACAGGATCCCCCTTCCGCACACACGAATAATCACGAAGGACGATTACATGTGTATTTGTGAGCTTGACACTGACATCGGGCTCTGGAAAAGCGGAATGAATTCTAGACCTTGTTTGATCCTGTTGGCCAATGAGTGTTATTTGTGGCATGTTTATGTGTTTAATTGCGACATACAAATGCAAGACTGAATGTGGGGAATTCATAAAATACCCGGGTTGTCGTGTCAAACACCAAGGACGGAGCTAGCAGATGAATGAACCGTGAATGCCTGAATGATGCCAGTCCAATGGTACGTGCTGTAGGACCAGAGCCTGGAACCTTCATTGCAATGCTGTTGCACGGAGATCCAGTCTCTGCATCCCACCAAAGCTCCAAGAGGATCCTATTGATCATAGAGAATGAGAAGTGCATACATTCACATACAATAAAGACGTACGAGTGCAAGGTGTTCGCGGCACCCAACATCACATATGCAACCCAGTGTCCTCTTTTCGACATCGCCAGAATGATGCGCCAAGAGTTTATCTTGTCTGTATGAGACCATAGCACCTGTGGGCTGCGCGACTTTGAACCGGAGTGGACGTCAAACAGTGAAAACTGGCCCGATTTGCACGCGATGAACCATCGACCACCGATGAGATGATTGCACTGGTAGCCACTGGCGGAAGATCTGAAATTGGTGAAGAACGGAACGTATGACAGGACTGATTGCTTCAACGGCTGCTGAATCCACGACTGTGCAAACTGCTCCAACTCGACGAGTTTCAGGTCGATACAATCAATAGAAGGCAACTCGTATGGACGCATGAACGGCGCATTTGCATATAGAGCCTTCCAAATTTCGGGCATGTAAGTGACGGCATATAATAACTTTGAAACCTGTAAAAGAGAGGTAGATAATACCGATGACTTGTAGCTGCGCCAGCGGAAGACAAACTTACCGTTCGCCATCGAATGACGTCTCTATGGGTCGTGAGGGAAAGAATCTGGACAAGAAGTTCTGTTGGGAATATGCATTGGTCGGTTGGCATGTTGTAGGGGGACGGAATCGAGTTACATTATAGGGGGAGAAAAAGCGTGGGAGCCTCCAAGTGTACTTACATTTGCCACTTACATTGCGCAACTCATTGCACCACCTTCAAGTTTTCCTTCGTTTCCTCACGTGCGCGGTTGTGTTACGACCTCCTTCCCGCCAGCAAGAAATGCGATCGAATATACGTCTAAATGGATCGATTTCGATCAGGTTTGTGTCCTTTCAGCCATCCGTGAATCCGTGATGATACGGGGGAGGGTCCGCCAGTGCCGTGGCTTGATCTGATCAATATTCTGTATTGGATGACCTCGTTTTTATCACCTCTGATGGACATTGCTCCCTGGTGTGGCTAGAGGTCAATGTTGTCGATCGAATGTCTTGTCGACTCGCTCACCACTTTCTTTCTTCTACTTCAAGCGTCTCTTGGCAAGTATACTGGGTCGACTATCAAGAATAGAGACCTGTACAGCATGTCATCGATGCCCTTGGCTGCTTCCGCTCAAGTGCATCCTTTACCCCCAACTCGATCTATTTACACATATCATCAAGGCTGGTGCCGAACTACCAACCGGTCAGTTTTATCTAGCCTCACGCGATCTCGGTCAGACTCACCTTCCGGGCAAACCTCAGACTGACGAGCGCCAGTGCGGTGCGACTCAAGGACCACTCCGTCCCAGCGAGAGAGGTATGGAACGAGAAAATAGAGGTAGCTACAGGCCAAAATGGCAACCAAGATATACTGAACGTATATGCAGATACGGGAGCATCAAAGCTAACTGAACGAGTGCTTGGTGCTTCCTGATCCGGGCACAAACAAGCACGTCCCGCCGAGAGGCATAGCATGGACTGCCTTGAGCCTATTCCTACAGGTAGCAGATATCGGCAAAAACACACGTGGTGAAATAGATGGAAAAGGTGAACGTATGTACTAGTAAGATTCTTGCCCAGGTCTAGTGTTACTTGACCAGGTTGTGGATTGCACCTTCAAGCTTCAAACCATGAGCACATATCGCTTGCGATGACGCCGACGTCCGAGTATTCCACGAACGCGGTACTAATATGGCTGGACGAAGCAAGTGATAGAGGCATAGGACTGGCGACTGTCCAGCAAGGTGGAGCGCGGATGCATATGTGGTCACAGTACTTGGTTGATACCGGGGATGCGGTTGGCAAGTTGGGCTCGGCGTGATGAGTAGATGGAAACATCGATTCTCTCTTGCGTTGCCTATCTGGTGGCCAGTGCTTACAGAAAGAGAGCATACGCACCAGTTTGACTACCAATTGAAACCGACTCGGGCTGAGAGTAAGTGCCCGATCGGAAGAATCTAAAGCTACTTCTCCAAATATAGAATTTAGGTAAGTAACATCGTTTAGGTAAGTGCTGCACATTATGCATCGCCAACTTCGTTTTGCTTTGTAGGCAAGGCAGTGCTCCGTGATGGACGCCAAACGATATTTGGCAAGTCGACTGATAATATGCGCGGTTCCGGTGTTCTGCAAACTAAGATGGCCGACAGGATAAAAACTTTAACTTTCAAGTGAGTAGTAACGAATTATCGATTCATCGCTAAGCATGGAGCCTTCTCCTTCACGTCACCGACTTTCAAGACTCCCTCCTTTCATAAGCCACTGGCTGGGCTACCGCTCATCCCCTCCGACTCCTCCATCATTCCCCATTGTCGTTATCTGGTCCTTCATTGGCACATTTTGCGGACTGGCCTTGATCCAGGGTGTCTTCCAGGCGCACTATTTCACACGACAAGCGGTGCCATCAATAATAGCCAGCTATGCAAGTGTCGAATACTTTCATATCCTTCGTGCTCATCACCAACGAGCGTCCTTTCTTCAGGGCGCGTCGGCCATATTGACCTACGGCTCCATTGATGGTCCTCTGGCACAACCCAGATCGCTTATTGGCGGCCATTTCGTTGGCGCGTTGATCGGTGTATCTGTTGCAAAACTGTTTCAATTCATCCCCCCTTATTACTACCACGACTTGCAGTGGCTCGGTGGCTCCCTCTCCGTTTCGCTCGCCCTTGCCGTCATGCAATTCACCCATACAATCCATCCTCCAGCAGGAGCAACGGCACTCTTGGCAGCTGTCAATCCGGCAGTCATGGAGTTATCTTGGTATTTGCTCCCCGTTGTACTTCTTTCTTCGACTCTCGCTTTGGTCGTGGCGCTTCTGGTCAACAACATTCAACGCAGATATCCTGTGTTTTGGTTTACAGCGGACGCTCCTCCTCCACCTCCGCAGGATGAGGAGAATGGTAAAACCGACTCCTCTAAGCGTGAGGAAGACTACATCAGTCAAGAAACGACACGTTAGATGAAGAACTTGGTCAGTATCCTTCGGCTAGAGCTTTCTTGATCATGAAAACGTTAGTTCATAGACCATTGGCACTCTAGACGCGAATATTGGTGGGTCGCTCGAGGAGCTTTTATTCCTTCCAGAGCTTTTTTTCATGAGAATTACAGTTTATCATGTCATTACGCCCCAAACATAGAGTTTTGTTTTTCTCTCGAGCTGCATCAGGTTTCACTTTCTATTCATGAAAGTTGCATTTCATAGGCTGAGTTAACCCTACACTATGAGTGCAGACCCACTGCATCCCACATTTTATTTTCCGGTACAATTATCCTGTACACTAGAGTCCGCGCGTAGGACAGCTTGTAGCGTAATAAGTACACCACAGAAAGATTTTGGTCAGAGGTTAATCTCGCCGGTGCAAAGGCGTGGGGCAGTCATCAAACTGCACCGGTTCACTCATCCGTGAGGTGGTCATCTGGACCTGCAGTCGACTGCCACTCAGCCGACAACAAACCACCTTCCTATACCAGTTCCCGGAAAGTGTCGTCACCGAGATTTGATGATGACCCGTTGGGGGGAACACTTTCAGATCAAAAGAGATGAAACAGGTTCCTATTTCTGTGTACACACCGCCGCATCTACCGAAATTAGATGGGCCGGGCAGCGAAATCGGGCCTTCGGTGCCTCGGGCGCGCACGCCGAGCCCGAGCTGCGCCCATCAGCGAATGACTGAGCCAGACGGTTCAGAATAATACAGCGGGGACCCGGAACGGGTTTCCATTCCAGAATGGTCCAAAGTAGTGTTTCATCAGTGACTATCTTCGAATCGGAGCTTTCGAAATCCATCAATAATAATGATGTTGTCCCGATTCTTAGTTTGGACAATTCATAGCAGCCCCGAAGTTGACTTTCAATTAAAATATTTGTCCAAGCTGAAGTTTGCATATTATAATAACACGTCGCGGTGTCGTACGACCAGTGAAGGACTGCAAAGTAATCAACCAACGGGATGCAAACACAGTCCAATTTCAATAAGTTCAAATGCTGACCTACTCAACACTGGTGAAGTTCGATACAGCAGGACTTGTCCATGAAAAAAGAACATAAGAAAGCATACCTCTTCCACCGTCGAGCAACGTATCGCCACACGCGAGCCGATACGCCATATTAGTGTGGCTCGGTTCTGGCTCCATCACGCTGCTATAAATGACCACATAGCGATCTCCAGTAGCGCCGATCGCGAACTTCACGACTTGTTCTTTCCCGCCCTCACGGCGCACGGATATACCCCTTGCGTAATCTTCGTCGGAGACATCCATGCAGCTATCGAACGTCCTTGTCTCCTTCTGTGGTGCATATCCCTTCACGATAACGCTGTGCCGTGTGATGGTCATTGGTGAGACATTCTGCGGGGATGGCTTGTGCAGCGTCAAGTCGATACAGCAGGGTTCGTGAACAGGATGCGGCCACTTCTGTCTTTGCTCCAGTAGCCACACGTTGATGGATCCAGTTAGGGAGTCAGCGACAGAGTTCCGTATAACATCACAGTCCGTTTCTCGACTGTCGAATACCCCTTCGTGAGAGAGGCGGAGAACCCCGTTCCCATTCTCGACAGCGCAATGGGCATCGGGAACAGTGAACGCTTGTGCGACGACAGGTTCTTCTGGCCATATACACGAACAATCACGAAGGAGGATCACATATGTATTTGTGAGTTTGATACCGATGTCGGGCTCCGGAAAAGCGGAATGGATTCTAGACCTAGTTTTATCCTGTTGGCCGATGAGTGTTATTTGTGGCATATCTCCGTATCTGATCACCACATACATCACCAAACGTTCGGTCGGCCGATACCCAAATGGCCAACAAATGCAATAGTGAATGTGGGAAATTGATAAAATGCCCGGGTTGTCGTGTCAAACACCAAGGACGCAGCTGGCAGATAAATGAACCGCGAATGCCTGAATGATGATGTCAGTCCAATAACATGTTTGAATGTAGTACCAGAGCCTGGGACCTCCATTGCAATGCTGTTGCACGGAGATCCAGTTTCTGCATCCCACCAAAGCTCCAAGAGGGTCCTATCGGTTATAGAGAATGAGAAGTGTGACACACAGATTTACATACTGTATACGCATATCCACTCGCCGACGTCTCGCTTGCTTTCCCATCGTCACCATACAAGAACGAGCAATACCCTGGGGACTACTTGAAGTAGCGCCATTGTCGTTGGCTGTAGATCCTGAGTGTATGTTCAGGGCAATCACCACAACGAACAAACCGAAGCTGCTGTCCATTGTCAACGAGAATGAGTCAGCTTCCTCAGCACCGAGGCTATAGTATGCTTCTTCTTCTTGAACCTTCTCGCGAACAATCCCTTCCAACTGCTTCGAGTTTAACCTCTAGCGTGGACCATGACAGGCAATCGTTGGGCATCCTGAAGCCAATTTCACTTGTGCATAAAGTAGTCGACTGATTGAACAGGCATCCCATGAGATGGCATCGCTCACGGATATATTTGCGCATCTTTTCTGGGTCTCCACCAGAACGGATGGAAGATGGATGTCGAGGGTTCTATGAAGGAAGTTTGCCTAGAATCGAGTGAATGAGAGGGTGTACCTTGTTCGTCTGCCGCATTTGTGTGTGTGTCTCTCCCGTCGCTACCTCCATGTTATCCTCATCCACCACCCTAACATTCATTTGGGAAATGTATCAAATTCAAGCTTTCCTCTTCGGTCAGAGGGAAACAACCTGGCAAGAGGTGGGTGGAGGCTAATAGAACCCATGAACGACTCACTGCAAGGGATATTGACGTCTCGGCTTGGTCAACCAGAAGCAACTGTTGAGCTTGAACAGTATTTTTCATACGGTAGGGTAGTCGCGTAGAGTGACACGGAAAACTACGTCGTAGTAAAGAGTTTACTGGTACGCGCGACTCGCGGGGAGCACTTGGACGTCAGTTCGCATGAGCCGAATAAGGCTTTAGGGGAGATGTTTGCGGACAAAGTGGGTCACGATCAGCCTCACCCGGACATTGTCCACACGGAGTTCTTCCTCGAGTTGGGGTATGACGCTGTGCAGTAATGACGGACACGCCTTGTTGAGTTGCTTGACGAGGTCGTGTGCGGTGCGTAATTCGTCACACGAGTGAGTGACAATGATGTCGGTAAAGTACTGGCAGACGTGACGCTGAAGTTTGTCCGACATTGCGTTGCAGATTTGTACGGCAAGCCTGTAGCCAGGTTGATCCAAACCCTGGAGGGACATCATGAGCGCAAAAATACGACATGTTCGATGACTCACCGTGTCATTCGGGAGGGACTGGCACTCGTCTATGAGGACAACGAGGATGTCAGTAATGAAGAGCTCTATCTTCTTTGCGAGGTCGCGTCGCACGAGGGCGAAAATATCTCAGATATGAGCTCGTCGGAGTGTGGGAGGTCGCAGACGAGGACGACACTCTTGACTGTCGAAAGGGACTCGAGTAGTAGATGAAAGTACTCGGTGTAAGCCTTGACGCCCCTGTCCTTGTGGAGGAGGTGTTGGTGAGCTGGGAGCGTACGGCGGCGAGGGAGTTGACCTCGACGAGCTCCTGGTCGAGTTCTGCGAGTTCTGTGTGAAACGACTTGAATTTCTTGGGCGGCACGTCGGTCGAGAGCGACTTTCCGACGATCGTGACTGTCGGAGTACCAATACCTCTTAGCCATTGACCACTACGTCAACCGTTGGCCATGGCCATGACACCAAACGTAACGTTGTACTTTTGGGTTCGCGGTACAGAACTGTCCCGCATCGAGGCTACTCAAGTGCCTGCGGATACCACCGCTGCGGGCCTGCGGACTCAGATTGAAACCGAATTACGTTTACCCCCACACTCAGTGCGCCTGTACACGGTCCCGGAGGGAAATCCCGTGAATGTCTCGGACCGTCATGGATATGAGGTTCTCGGAAAACTGTCTATATCCGAACTCTGTGGTTTGTACGTTACCCAAACCGTAGCGGACATCTTCGCACTCCATGGACAACACCTTCATATCATCGTTGGTGCGTTTGTTTATAATATTGTTGTGGGGATGACCGAACCTCCTGACTTTCGGGCAGATCCTACACCTCTGCTTGTCGTTTGCTACCGTCGAGGTGGTGAGCTCGATGAAGTCTTCACTATATACCTACAAAGAGAAGCACTCTTTCATGCCGTGAGAGCCGAAGCTCGATCTCAATGGGCCCAGTATCAGAACGTTCGTGAAGCCGACTTACGCCTTTACAAGCCGTCGAGTCAGGAGGATTCAGACATGGCAGAAATCCTCCAGAGCGAAGGAGACGGCGTTCATATCCCTGCAGACCACACAGTGGCCCATCTCAGTGATGTCATTCCGTTTTCAGAGCTTCGGATAAAGCTGGTCATAGAGAGTGTGTCTCATAAGTACAAGCATCATGTGGTTTGTTGCATTGTTCGCTCATTGTAGATCTGCAGCACGCGTACCACTTGCTCCTCCATCTTCTGTTCGTGCTGTTGGAGAAGAAACAGTCGCAGATGCTCGTCGAAAGTGGCTCGACGATAACGAGGAGGTGGCTCCCTCTTCCTTCGCACAACCAAGTAAATTCAACAATAAGCAGTGTTCCTCTCGTTACGCTATACCTTGTGGACGCCCCTGCTCGGTTGAAGATTCCATCCCACCCACATTGCTACACCCCGTCTTCGGAGAGTTTGTCCTCGATACCCAAAACGCGGAATTGACTGGGGAAGACTACAAATTTGCTGTGAAGCTCAAAGATGTCATGACACGTTTCTACCCGAAGGAAGACTCGCGCATACTCGAAGTTTTAACAGTTATGCAAAACGTTGACCATTTCCGAGGCTCTCGTATCTGACCCACCCATCAGTACACGACGGATGGTAGTCTACTTGCTAATGGTTACCATATCGTTGGGATCGAAGTCAAAAATGAAGCAGGAACATTAGGAGATGGCTATCTTCAAAATGTCCGATACTATCTGGAGGGGACGAGAGCAATAGCACCTCAGATGTGGCAATCACCTTTGCCCTGCTTCTTGTTGTCGATATCTGGTTCGTTCTTGAGTGCAGATCGATTTGGGTTGTTGACCATCTCTCATGTAGGGCCTTGTATTGTCTTTGCGGCTGGTGCTTGGAATACGCGACCGATGGTGCAGGTACTGTGTATGCCCATCGCATTCCATATTCACAGCACGGATACTACCAATCTTGCTGTTGTGGCACGACACATGGTCGCACTTCGTAATGGTATTCGAAGACTGCGCGAATATTACGCAGACTTGAAACCGCCGATGCCCTCGTTGACCAGCCCTCCTTCCCAGCTTTTCCCATACCCCAACCGATACACCTCTCTCATCGACAAAGGCAAGGAGTACGACATCATGTATCAGACACAGCCCGACAAAAACCGACTCATGTTCTTTGGCCATGCTGGTTCCTTGGCCGGCCCCCGCATATGCATCAAGTTCGTCGAACGATATTCGGTGGAAGCTCATGAATGTTGTGCATCCATGGGGTGTGCTCCTACACTGCACGGTTTTGAATCCTTTACTGCGGACTGGTCGATGGTCATCATGGACGATATCAGTAATGGATATCAGACATTCTCTCGGAAGTCCATCTCTGACACGGTCAAGCCCCTCATCAAAGAGAAGCTGGTGAATTTTCACAAGAAGGGCTTCGTACATGGTGACTTCCGAAGCACCAACATCATGGTGTCCGAGACGGATGAAAACGATTTCAAAATTGTTGACTTTGATTGGGCCGGAAAGGCAAGTCAGGTGAGGTACCCACCACTCATCAACAATGTGGGCATAACAAGGCCAGAAGGCGTGGACAGTGGTAAATTGATTCTTGCAGAGCATGATTTATTTATGTTCGAGCGCATTAGGTTTGTCAATGGAGCCAGGATGGTCGTGGACTAGTGGTATATTGTAAGATATTAGAACCACACTGAAACTGTCTCTTGGTGTGGATGTACCATACTTCATTAATGATCCATCTTCTCACTGCCTCTATTCTCCATTGAACAGGCTATTAAAAATATGCTTGGTCGTAGCGAGCAAGACTAAATTTTCCGATAGGTGGTGCAGTGAGGTAGATGCACGCACGAGCCTATGTACTCGCACAAAAAGAGCGCAAGCTCTTCTCAGAGCTCTTGCAGACATACGAATAAAAGCAGCTCCCAAAAGGACGCAAAATCGCCGACCACATCCTCAAGAAATATCCGCAGCATGGCGGTTTGTGCATCCGGTCCCCGCCTTGCCAAACAGCGCAACGGTGTCGTCGCTCAATGACGCGATGACAGTGTCTCGACGACGCGACGAGGACGAGGTGTGCCCTCTCCCTCCCTGAGTTACTCCCCTGTCCTCCGAGTCTCTCCTACATTTTGTCTGTAAAGAGTCCCACCTTTCGACCTCCCATCACTGCCACCGAGCGGACCTTGAAAATTAGTTCTCTGCGATCTGATTGGTCGAAATCGGTCAACCCCATGGCGTGCGGTCAACAGCTGACACTGGCAGCACTCGAGTCAATGATGTCGCAGGTTTCTCGTAAGAACAGCAAGTTTTTGGGCCTCGGGGCTGCTCGGACACTTTTCTGGCACTCGCAGTGAGTGACGCCCGTACCGCGGGCAGGGCCTTTATTCATCAACATTCATGCAACACAGACGCGGACTCCCCCTCCGAGTCGCTGCCAAATCATTTACATCAACACACGCCGTCGATCGCTCTGGCAGCAGCGCTACCCCAGACGATCTCCCACTCTCCGGTATCCGCGTCTTGGAGCTCGGACAACTGATCGCAGGCCCGTTCTGCGGACAGCTTCTCGGGTAAGTCACTGTGCGACGACCGAGCGTCCGTCTGTTTACTTGTTTTCGAAAGCCACTTTGGCGCCGAGATTATCAAAATCGAGCCTCCTTCCGGCGGGGACCCGTTGCGCGTATGGAGGGAACTCGATGTCGATGGCGTCAGTCCGTGGTTCCGGAGCCTGGGCAGGAACAAGAAGAGCGTGGCGATCGATATGCGGCAGGACGAGGGAAGAGCGTGCGTGACTTTTTTTCTCCTCCTACCTTATCCGCCGCGTTATTCGGCCACCTTACCACTCCATACAAAAGACTCGTCAAACGGCTCGCGGCCAGGAGCGACGTCGTCATCGAAAACTTCAAACCAGGGAGTAAGTTATATCATACGTGGGTCATGTATGCGAAGGTTGGCGCCTTGCTGACATGCAACCGCTGTCGTATTCTTTCAGCGCTGGAGAAATGGGGACTGGGTCCGTCCGCGTTGCAGCCGCTCAACCCCTCACTCGTATTCACGCGGGTGAGCGGATACGGACAGACGGGCCCTTGGTCATCCAGACCCGGGTACGCCTCCGTTTGTGAGGCAGAGTCGGGCTTTCGGTATATCAACGGCTTCGTAGACCCCGACACAAGCTCGTTGTCCGGGCCCCCCGTGAGACCGAATATCAGTCTGGGAGACTCTGTCGCTGGGTTACATGCTGCCTTTGGCACGGTGAGCGTCACACTTTTGGAGTCCATCTAGGTCAGCCATGCTATAAGGTGCCTAGGTTCTAGCACTTCTATCCAGACAAAGAAAGGTCTCCAAGGGTGAACCGAGTGGACAAACCGTTGACGTCAGTATCATGGAGAGGCGAGTTCGCATCTTTTAGTTTCAGTTCGACTTCAGTTGACCCACCAGGCAGCATGTTGAACCTGATGGAAGGAATCATACCTGAGTACGATCGCAAAGGAAAGGTAACGCGATCTCGAGGTTCGTATGGCGTTACTTTTTACTTTTTACCACCCTTCCCCCTGTAGGTTCGCGGTCCGTCCGGATCCTCTGTGACCGGGATCGTCCCAACGAACGCATACCCTTGTCTACCGTCGCCCGCAACACCGTCTACCCCGACCTACATCATCATCGGGGCGAACGGGGACACCCTGTATGCGCGCCTCATGCGTGCCATCGGCCGTGAAGACCTCGTCGGCCCTGACTACGCACAGAACCACCACCGCGTCACCCGCCAGACGGAAATCGAGGAAGCGATCTCGGGCTGGACGAAGGTGCGCCCGGCGGAGGAGGTACTGGCAGTGCTGGACAAGGCGGGCATCCCGGTTGGCCGTGTCGTTGGCGTCAAGGAGATCGTGGAGAACGAGCAGGTGAAGGCGCGTGGGGCCGTAGAGGACGTGTGGGTCGATGCTGGAGCGGATGGCGGTGGGTGGAACGTCAAGATGCCGGGCGTTTTTCCGGTGTTGGAAGGGTCCGGGGCAAAGACGAGATGGGCTGGTCCCAACCTTGGGGAACATACAGATGACGTTTTGATGAAAGAACTTGGGTTAGATACAAAGGAACTTGCGAGGCTCCGAGACAGCGGCATCATCAGATGAGTATATGTTATCGATGAACTGGTACCCGCACTGTATCGCTGGATCAATCGATCATCGATCATCGCTGTAACAATATTTGTACATCTCACTCGACTACTAAATTATAGCCACAAGACGTCGGTGGAGCGGAGCGGTATTACTTCCGATAGTGCTGTCGAGTTCAGCGATTTCTCGAAGTCCTCTGTCTCCTTCCACTCGCTTGCCTGCGCCCTGCGAGCTATTTGCCTGGATTCCGGCACCACCGCCAGCCTGTAACACCCAAATAAGCGCCAGAACATGATTATTGACCATAATATGGCGCAGTAAATAACGACGTTGCTTAGTTTACAGTATCATTCGTCTCCGACGAGCAGCAACACAACCACTTGGGAAAGATGATGGATAGCTTGACATTTCCTGATTCGTGCTGATTCCCATTGATTCCCACCGTAAGTTTCATAGTAACATGTGCTCGAGGAAAGTGCACGCACGCTCAAACCAATTCTCCGGGTCGAGGGTCGACCTGCACCTTGTACCTGTCGTGCCATATGTATACGATGTGAGTTCCTACGATGTGATCAACGCTGACGGACGACCTACCTCACTCGACAGTTTCGAATGCGGAGGACGCCCGGTGCTAGTACCACAGTGGTGGTCTCCGTGCACATCTGGCGGAAGAGCTACGTCGCTCGATGGCCCTGGATTCCGAGGACGACCTCCAGTGTTAGTCCCACGGTCGTGGTCTCCATCTGCACGAGGTCTAGCTTTCTTCTTCTTTTTCTCCTTCTGCAAGGAAAGATAAACGTTGGTATCTGCGGGCCCAATGGACAACTTTGAAAGCCTACCCGTTCTACAACCCTTCTCACCGTTCGCTAAGATGATAGCTTAGACGAAGCACATCCATTAGTCTTTCGAGGAGCACTCACTGGTATACCGCGAGCTTCGGCCATTGTCGAAGATGCTCTGTTCGGGTCATTCACGTTCTCTGCTGGCCTAGATTGAACACCGGCAGGGCGGCGAGACCCAGGGGCCGCAAGTTCTCTGATGCTCTTCTTCCACATCCCTAAAATTCGAAGGAAACGAGGCGACGGGGTACTATCATTAGGCTTCTCTGAATGTATCTCCAGGGTTTCCGTATGTATTGCTGGGGCGGAGGTTATGAGGTGAACTGCCAGTGGGGGCTGCGGTGTAGGGTGGGATGATACAGATAGTGGCACCTGTTCCTCATGATGGACAGAGGCAGCCGGCGAGGGTGCCTTTCGCAGCGTCAGTACGGCCACAAATTCGAAATGAATTGATCACAAACCTCATTGTAATTGAACTGATCATCAACCGTGGGCACTGTGGGCGGGAGCTCGACCTGTGCCTTATGATAAGATATTTCGAATAGTGACAGGAACGAACTTGTACCTCTAGTAAGTCAACACTGCTGTCCGACTGCGAGTCGACAAGTTCTTCCTGTTCATCGGATGTCAGGGAGGCGCCCCACAAACTAGTTTGCAGACGAGGCCTTCGTATTCGCGTCGTCTCTAGTTGCAGATCAAACAAACCCTCTCTTCCTTCACAAGTACTTTCTATGCTTGTCATCTCCGGTAGGCCCCTGCAACCGACCCGCAAGACATTGTCCGTCGCAAACTTGAGCCACGTCGATCCATCTGCGCTCCGCCTTTTCATGTGCAGGAGGAAGCACACATATGTCTTCTGGACCTGCAGCTCCCCTTCATTCCGGTTCCGTGAGCTCGGCTTGTAGTTGAGGATGCACACATGAAGATCTGTAGCGGTACGAATCTGCTCCAGTCGACTCTCGCCACAGTCGACGTAGACCTCGCTGAACTTGCCCAACGCCCTCTCGCTCTCTACCCGCGGCCTTAGCGTCGCCGTATAGGACCCGTTTCTCTCTTTCACCTCTGCCGCAAACTCCATCGGAATGAGTGGCACCGACGTCAAGTGCAACTCGTGCGATTGTATCAAAGAAATTTTCTTCATCCCCACTTCTTCACTCGTCATCTCACTGTCCCACCTCGGATAACACGCCGGCGAGTGCGGTAACGCCGGGTGAATCTTTGACGCCTGTCCTGCCCATGCAAAGATGTCCCATGATGGGTGCTTCGCTATAATCGCCTCGAGAAGTCTCGGAAAAGCTTTTTCACCTTCGCCGTACAAAACGGGGATACTGATGTCGAAGAGCCCAAAGAGACAATAAGCAGCATCCTCGGTGCGTGTGGTTTTCCGCGGCGAGGCCCAGGACATGATTTCCCAGATACCATGACCCTTCACCCCCTGACTGTTGTCTGCTACAATGACGTCCCGAGGAATCCCGGTGACGCGCGACAAGATGGACATGAGATCCCTGTCTTCTTTGTCATTGGCGAAGGCCGTCAACGGATGCCACGCCTTATCATAAAACTTGATTCGCCTAGGTGCCAAGAGTTCTTGCAATGTCCAGCCTCGTCTGAACCACGGGTCGAGCTCGAAATCCTCCAGGGATAACGAGGCGCCAAGGTGGACAATGCATACATGTGCATGAGCATACCACCTGAACATGGAGCAGATTGCTTCGCTGAGTTCAACGGGGTTGGTTTTGTCGATGCAACATGTGTCGGACCAGACCAGTTTGTATCCCAGCGAACGTGCCGTATCACAGAGTTGCACGAGCTTGGCAAGGCCGGCCGTCTTGTGGTTACGCTGCTTGCCAAGGGTAAGTTTCCTGGAGGAGAGCAAGGCAGAAACGTCTTGATAAGAAGGCTCGCTATCCGTCCAGCGATGGGAAAAGATGGCGTATCGCACAATATCATGGATGATCCCACGGAGAGCCGCCTTGCGCTGCCCACTGGTGATGTAGATGCCTGCTTCGGGGTGCGTGTCCACGCTGACGGTATGCATCCGGTTCTTGACGTGTTCATCAGTGATCTGAGCAATCTCTGAGGAGAAGAAGTCAAAGACGGTGCTTCGTTCAATGAACGTGAGGTTCGAAGTATCGATGAGGCGCGCAGGTATGTCGTTTTGAATACATTCACGGAATGCGTCGGCAATGTGAGTGGGTGGATGTCTATGGGAAAGGGAAGGAAGATTTGATGTCGGCGATGAGTGCGGGGAGGGCAAGGGGGTGTTCACTGGGGGTTCTACTGTCGGTGTCTTGGATTGGAACCTCTTGGATTGGAACCAAGGGAACGAGAGGGTGTTTGTTCGCGGGGGCATACTGTCTTGGGTGGACAAATGAGCGTCCCAGTCGATTGTAGAAGTTATGACCTCGAGGCTGCGTGCTGTATCACTTACATAAAAAAGTAGCCTGACCACAGCACCATCACGGTTCCAGACGCGAGTCGCACAGTGATTAGTGGTCACTCTAATGCCCGCACTTTGTGACGAAAAGGAGCATTAATGCATCATCATGTTACCGTACGCGTACAGCCTGAGGCCCTCAGGCTGTCTACTTGGGCACCACTGGCAGGGTCTACTAGATCTAGTAATATACCCTCGAACCCTACACCAGTGTCCTCATAGTAGTTCCAAAGAACGTCTTGTTGGTCGCTCCACAGACACCCTAATTGCATTGCATGACCTTTTCCCCGAGGAAACGTTCTACTATGGGAATGGTTGAACTTGTATCACTCACACTGCAGATCCCAGGATTGATGTGACAGTACTTGAACCTCCTCGATCCTATTGCAACGCATCCCCTGCGTCGCTGGATCATCGCTGTAACAATAATCGTACATACCACTCGACTTCTAAACTACAGCCACAAGAAGTCAGTCGCACAGAGCATACTTCCAATAGCGGTGTCGAGTTCAGAGATTTCTCGAAGTCCTCTACCTCCTTCCACTCGCTCGTACATCTTGACGCCCGCACCTTCCGAGCTATTTGCCTGAATCCCGGCACCACCAATGACGAGCCACCTGTCATCCTCTCCGCCAAACGCCATCCCGCGAACGTGTCGCAGCCCCGTGCGCACTTCGCTCACCAGTTCCGGTCGTCCCTCTCCCTTCTCCAACGAAAAGATGGCAATTGTGTCGCCCTCGGAGTGTGGATCTTCTCGGTTAGACACGTAGATGTACGCCGTAGGAAATGACGGGTTCGGTTTCGGTATCAATATCTCAGCAGCCTTCATTTGACTCGGCATCGGCGACACCGTGATGGTCGACAGCGTGGTCAAGTGCGTCAGCGGACGGAACTTGTACACTGCAAGCTCGGAGGTGAGCTCGAGTAGGATGTACAGCGTATTTCCTTGGTGTGAATCACGGTCAGCTGCGGGGCGGACTGTGGGTGTGCACCATATACGCACCGTACGTCGCAACGTGTCGCGGTCCACTACCGGTCTCAGCGGTGACAAAGTCCCGTACGGCCCAGTGTCCGTCGGTGCTTTTGGTAAGCTGCCACACTTTATCGGAGCCCAGGTCGGGGACGAGGAGTTCCTGTTCTGTCGTGTTGAGCGGGTTGAACACGGTTTGGTGCGGATGCGAGGTTTCTTGGCGTGATAGGTCCCTGCCTGACTTTCCGGCTTCAAACGGCAACGCAAGGGTCCAGATTTTATCGGGGTGAGTGTAGGGCGGGCTAGTGGAGATCGGGAGCGTCGCGAGAGTTCCGCCAGAGTACTGTAACACAATCTGTTTGATGTCCGCGATCATCGTAGACACGACCCGACTCACGTTTCCAACTATGAGCTCGTTTTCGGTGACGAGCAGCGTGCATGGGTCTGCGCCACCGCTCGAACACGTCGCCTCGTCAATCTTTTGGCCTTTTCCATGCTTGTCGTACTTGACTACGACGATCTTGCCGTCCGCCTGTTCGATGCCGGTGAATATCAACGACCTGTCGGATGGGTGACATTCGATCCACGAGGGGTGGTGGCCGACGTCGACGCTGGAGAGATACTTGAGCGTAGGCGTGCTACCTGCTGAATTGAACTCGAGGGTGTGGATCGAATCGGTGTACGATCCGACCAGAATTTTGTAGGCAGCCATGTCGACGGGGGAGAAAGAGGTGGGGAGTGCGAGTCAGAGGATTATAAGGAGGAAGACACGCCATAGGTCACGCTGCAGACTACCCTGGTGCCATCGAGACCGAGATTTTTCCGCAGAGCGATTCTCACGCCTACAGTTCGCCCACGAATGTCCTCTGAAACGCTCGGTGGATATGTTCGGTGAGCAACTAACTAATAGATCACCTTGATGTACCCTCATCAACTACGATCAGCGTCTCTCCTTTCAACAAGATCTTGTCCCACAGTCGATTTCTGCTCACCCTTCGGTCTATCGAAGGCAAATACCAGTCATTGATCCTTTTCCGGCTTTCTTCGATACACGAACAGAGGAACGATACAGGCCATGAAGGCGACGATGCAAGATCATACAATCTTTATGCGATGGAGTCCGCATGTCCGCACCTCGGAGCGGACATGTCCCATGCGGAAATCGAAGAGTGCGATGACGGTGTCGTTGCAGTGTGTCCGTGGCATAGGTTTGCTCTTGAAAACCAATAGCCGCCTGCATCTGCTCAATTATTTATCAGATATGATTTCGACATGCAAACCGGCGAGAGCGAGACCGGACTTCGCGCATGCACTTATCAAGTAAAAGTGGTCGCTGATATACTAAGTGGGGCAGACATGGTTTGGATCGAAGAGCCAGAAGGTGGCACGCAGTGGAGCTTGGTCGAACTACGACCCGTGTCGGAAGGTGGCCTCATGCGGTCTTATCTGACTCACGACTGACGTTTCTCCAAAGATTTTGCTGACCCTCCACCAAACGTGATTGTCTCAGCCTCACCATGTCCTCCGACTCCGCCAACATCCACCCAAGACGAGCCGCTGGTACCCACTGAAAATCCCCCATCGACGCTGATGGAATGGGCAGTGATCATCTTGAACACTGCCAATCCTACATTGAAGGTACCCAAATCGCCTTTCTTTTGGTCCGCATAGATCTGCTCACCTCCTTCTAAAAGGTAGAACGCACCAGGCACGCCGTGCACCTCTTCCGCACTGGTCAACTCCAATCGATAGGCCACAAATCCAAGAACGTCCCAAAACCACCTGCCGTGCCGCCCCGCGACGACAACTATACGCGAAACACGGTCGATCCGAGGAAGCTCGGGAAGCGCAAGAGCGCAGCGATCATGCTGCACGCACTGGCCAACATCGAGCAATGGGCGTGAGTAAAACCAAGCTGGCATAAACCTTTGGCTGAGCTGAATCGTTCTCATATATGTAGGATCGACCTGGCGTAAGCACATCAATCCTTTCATGTTTTCGCCTGGATGACGACGTCCCCTCCTTCCCTCCATTGCAGATGGGACATCATGGTGCGCTTCGGCCCCTCCCACCCATCCATCCCCCAAGCCTTCTTCTCCGACTTCTCCCGCATGGCGCTCGACGAATCCAAACACTTTTCGCTCCTTGTCTCCAGACTCGCCGCCGTCTCCCCTTCGACGCCCTACGGCACCCTCCCCGTGCACGCAGGCCTCTGGGAATCCGCCACCGTCACCGCGCACTCGCTCCGCGCGCGTCTCGCTATCATCCACCTCGTCCACGAGGCGCGCGGGCTCGACGTCAACCCGGGCACGATCGAGCGGTTCCGCCGCGCTGGGGACGCCGAGACCGTCAAGGTGCTCGAGATCGTTCATGCGGACGAGGTGACGCACGTCACGTCCGGCCACCGCTGGTTCACGTGGTTGTGCGACCAGCAGGGCGTCGAACCGATCGCCACGTTCAGAGAGGAAGTCAGGCGAGGATGGAGAGGTGAAATCAAGGGCCCCTTCAACGTGGAGGCACGCCAAACGGCGGGACTGTCCAAACCGTTCTACGAAAATTTATGGGGTAATTTGGATTCAGTCAAACACCACAAGGAGGAGGAACGGGCGGCAGAACATCCGTCACTTCAAATCGAATACGACCGAGGCTAGTCAACAATGCATACAGTATCTTAGATCTCCTCTACAATCTGATCAAACACGACAGTCGCCGGACCCCTGTCGGTCGAGCGTCAGTCAATGTCATCAGACCGAGTGAAGCCGGAAACGCCGCTTACCTCTTCTCCTCGCCGTTCTCCATCCAACTAATTTGCGCCTGCAGCTCGGTCATACCGAACATCAACACGATGCTGAATTGCTGTCTGTAGAACTGCAGCCCGGCAAAACCACGTCGAGGACTGAGCGTCTTGGACACCTGGGACGTGTCCGCATGAACGGTGCACAGGTTGGAGAACATCCCTTGGCACGATAACAACGAATTGAGCGTTGACGTCGGACGTTACAACGAACCATCGACCTACCAGGCTCCGAATCCGTCCAACGGGGATTGTTCGAGTGACCGCGGTAGCACACGACCTCCGTAGCGATCGTGTCGCAGGATGTCCTCTCTGCAGATTCTGTGATAAAGTCCTTTCGGAACTCCTTTGCCTCCGACACCGTCGTTCCCTGCCATTTCATTTCAGTCTCCGCTAAGATCAAGTCACATGCCAACATACCTTGTACAGAATCGCACTAAATGCGTTCGGAAGGACCATGCGCCTCGATGGACGCGGGACCGCGGACGCAGCTCGAAGTTTGTGTTGCTCGTCGTTCTTCTTGAACTCCACTGCGCATCGTGTTCCGTACGTAAACTTGGCAACGCGCGCAGAAACCCTGTGGTCGAGATAAAAGGCGAGCGCGCCGTCCGCGACAGCCTTGTTACTGTCCGACGTTCGAGAGTCAGCATAATGAAAACCGAGTCGGTCTCGAAAAGTAGCTCACGTGTGGCTGTCTGGGCGACAGAAATCAAGGTCCAATGGTTTGATGTGCTCTTGTAGCCTCGCAAAGAGCCAGTCACTCGCGGCAAAGCCCCCGACGAGGAAAATGGACTGACGATCGTCAGTCTCTTCGTATCTCGGGAGAGGGTAAACATACATTGATCGGTTTGGTCGCCAGCTTTCGCTGATTTTCCACAGCTTCCACGATCGCTGTTACAGAGGGTTCGAAGAGGGTTGCAACATCGACTCTGGATTGCAAAACATCATGAGTAGGCGAGTGAATAACAGAACACAGTATTTTTTACCCCGGAATTTTCAGTTGCCCAGACTTGATGTTGAATGCAAGGTCGCGGTCCTTGACAGTTCCGAAACGAATGTAAGATGGCTCAGCAGGATTGCTGAAACGGAGCTTCGTTGTCTTATCAAACTCGCTCGTCATTTGAGCAATATCTTCTTCGGTCCCAAATTTGGAACCTGCCAACTTCTCTACAAGGATACGATTGGTAAAAGGTCATCTAAAAGGCATATTTTCGTTCACTTACGTGTGAGGAACTGCTTAGCGCGTCTGGTGACGAACACTGCTCCTTGTAGGCGACCTACAGTCCAGCTCGTTAGTACCAGCAATGCAATTCAATTTTATACCTACATTCTGGAGGAGCGATTTCTTGCAGCGTGAGGGGCGACGTTGTCATGTAGTAGGAACTGACGTCAACGGTTCCACCGCCAGCATCAATAACCATGATCCCTTGGTCTTCCTAGAAAAGAAATTTACAGCCACAGAGGTCAAACGCGAACTGTTCGGACACTACCTTGAATGAACCAGCCGTCTTTTCGGTACTCAAGCAGTAGTGCAGACTCGCTTCGCCTTCGGTAACTAGCTGAATCCGAGCCTGCCCTTCAGGACAATCGGGGACCAAGCCTGCAAGGACCGCTGCCCGTCGTATCTGTGTTTGCTGCGGACCTTCCCATCCGTTTGGATGACTGAGAACAAAATCAATGTTGTCCTCGAACGAAGTCCACATGTCACGCCCGCTCGCGTGCGTTTCTTGGATGTAGGTCTTTGTACATTCAAAGAGATACTGCATGAAATCAGCCAATACTTGCGTGGCGGTCCTGTTGGACGGAAGCGGTGGGATGTCTTGATCGCTAACGTGATCGTTGGGCATGTTTCTAGGTCTGAGATGGAGTTTCCACCTAGCCGTCGCGCAATTCAGTGGGGACCGCAAGTGGTCCGAGAGACTATATGACGCTCACCACTCAAGTTTGACCCATTCCTCGTCTTCCGCTCTCTCTATTATACTCTCCAGCGTGGCCTCGCCGCCGAACGCACGAGGAACACCTTCCTGATCGTAATAGACAATGGATGGTATCTTGGAGTTTCCGCCGACGTTGTCCGTGGCAGGAAAGCTATCCGCACACTAAACGATCCTGAATGCTGAAAAAAAAACTGTGTTGGCGCTCACCGGTTGACACCAAAGACGACTGGTGGTTCGCCTGGGTCGAGAATGCTATAGGAGACCCCGCTGTACGTCGTGCCCACATCGAAAGCCAGAACCAGCTTCCGAGCGGACCCTTGGTATGGCTGTCGCTCTGGCATGGGGTCGGTACTAGTGTGTGAATTTCAGGTGGACGGTTTAGTCTTGCGTTTGAGCGTAGTATGAGAAAGAGAAGTCGAGGTTCGACGGACGCTGGCCACGGGTGTGCACAAGCAAGCCTTGCGCCACAACAGCATTAGGCGAGGCGCACACACACAGGAAGCTTGATCGGGCTTAGACCACGACCATTTCACTCCATGAGGTTTCCGCGACTGGCTTGCGTTTCGTTTGGTCGAGTGTATGTACACGAGGCGCACTGAATGTCAGGGATGCTCGCCCGCTAGAAAGAATCCACACACCACTATCACATCAGATGGCCACCTCGTTGTGATGGATCACGGAGAAAGCGCGGGTAAAGATGTGACAGGACAGGAATCGCATGCCAAAAAGAAGCCGATATATCAATACAGAATCCATGTATCCAATCTGACCATACTCCCAGTCACTGATATATTGGTGCATAGCACGTCTCAAATATGAGGAATAACCTCCGCCCATGGGATCGTTTTGTACGCGGTAGGAGGAAGATTGCGCAGTGTAGAAAGCATAAGGATTACTAACAGTATTCGGCTCACTGTGTATGCGAATGCAATTCCAAAAAATATCGTCTTGGTGAACCAAGACACGAATAACTTCAACTTGGGGCCAAGCGACAATTTTCTAACGGTCGCTATAAGAGTCATGCACACGGGCATACACACGAGAACAACTGCGCAGTAGCGCCATGTAGCTTGTTCGAGGACCGATGGGAAATCAAAGTTCCACCCAATCAGGTGGATAAGCCCAAAAGCAAACGTGACAGACAAACCAACCATGAAGAATGTAGTAGACGGGTTTCTTCCTTCAAAGCCAGGAGAGTTGAAGTAGTCGATATCGTCTCCGCCGAATGTCTCCACTCGATGAGTGCTGTTTCCCGTTGAACCTTGAAGCATTCGAACAGCGTAACGAACAGGTGCCATTGCGAGCTCTTGATCACCTCCCTGATCCGTGCTAGGAATCCGACTCTTAGTATCACGTTGCTGAACCAGGCAGACAAAATGTACTTGTCGGTGTGAAGATTTCCGGGTGGCGTCATAGGACCCTTCCAGTTAACCCGTCGAGGATGTTGAACGTTCAAGGGCTTGTCCCACCAACAGATAAATGTGACCAAGCAAAGCACGCAAAAAGCTAATGTACCGATCTCGAGTGGTGTTATAGCGATGTTTTCCATGCGCCGCGCAACCAGCTGTATGACGAACCAAGTGACTTGTAGGATAACCAGTCCTTTCGAAACAACGTTTCCTTTGCTGCAGTCTTCGACTTCGATTTTCGTCAGTTTAACTGGTTCAACACGATCATCCTCAAGGGACTTCAACAGATTACGTGGTGTGATCGTTGAGAACGGTTTGCCGTTGTGGTAGATCATAAAGCCACCCATATATGCGTAGAAGCTGTGAGAATCTGTCCAAGATTCATCTATCGTGAAAAAAGGGGGCTATGAGCACACACTCCAGATACTTCTGGATTCATACCTTCCTCAGTCATATATAACCATGATTTAATCCAAGTTTGCATCTTCTCTATACACGGATGTGAGCAGGTCGAGTAAAATTTGGTGCAAGATCTATTCTACCTTTGACAGTGACTGGTTAGCATCGGTTTCTTGAGTCTCAGAAGATACGATACCTCTGACATCGCGAGTCCTTGAAACGGAACCAGTACTACTATCGTTCGCTATCAAAATCTCTACCATTCCGAAAACGAAACATTAGCGCAGAGCTGACGTTGGTAATATAAACCACAGATGGTACCTTGTGGACGTTTCTTGTCTATCCAGTTCTTCATTTCTGTGGTAAAGTAGCGGGCGCTGACCCGTTGACGCGCAGCCCAGACAACAATGAGCTCAGGTACGGCTATACCCAGCAGGATCGTCCAGACCGCTCTGAGGATGAGTCGCAGTTGGCGATCATACGGGCTCGGGACGTTGTGATGTACAGCAGTGTAAAGGCAGGCAAAGATGGTAAGAAAACAGGTGGAGACTATTGTCCACAGGGAGCGACAGGAAATGGGGCATGATGGAATATTGATTACAATTGTCTCCACTGTCTCGTTCAGAGACAGAGGGCTGGGTTGTGTTATAGCTGGGGCTACCATCTGTGCGAGGAACAATCTATTGAATGCACCTTCAGGCTGCGCATCATACGGTATTTAAACAAGCACTGGCTTGAAGGCACCTGGTCGACGCTGTAATGCAAATTATTAGAACACTTCTTTCTCTTCACCATGTGTACGTATCACCTTTTCACATCCTGGTCCCCGGTGTTGCTTCGGGCGAGTCCCGAGCTTCACCTGATGGCAGAGGGAAGGGTAGCATGCCGATCCACCACACCCGAAAGGGTCCGAAGTTGAGTTTTTCACGGCTTAGACGGGGCGAAGAGGTGATGAAGCGTGAGAACTTGACGCAGACAAGAATGAGGCGGGGGGGGGGGGGGGGGGGGGGGGGGGGGGGGGGGGGGGGGGACAGAGCGTATGCGATGCTCTCTCTTGCCTCTGTCCCCTTGATGAGCGCTTTCTTTTATGGACGACTACTCTCTGTCTCTGACTAGTAATCCGAGTCGCGCTCTTGTCCTTGAAGCGGGAGTCTCAGCCTCAATCAGCTAACTCACGGTCTAGGTTGTGGCAGTGCTAGACCGAATATTCGGCCTCGCGTTGCTTGTTCTTATTTGGCCTAATGGGCTCGGCTGGCCGTGGGAGAGTCAAGTACATACTCATTACCCCCAGTTCGGCACCTACCCCCAGTTCGGCACTACACAAAACACACGTCACTTTTGTCATTTTATGGTACATATATTAATTTTTATACCATACTTGTGTCTGCGAAGTTGAACGAGCAAAAACCAT